>CM033028.1:21264964-21449964 GCA_019207045.1 Branchiostoma floridae x Branchiostoma belcheri | reverse complement strand
AGGAGCGTGCTGATGTCATCCATAAAACTTACTTGCTGTGGCCTGTCACTATTTGGACGGAGGACAGACGCGTAATTTTGTGCGTGCTTGTCTGCATGTGTTTAATTTTTAAAGAAAGTTGTAATAAAAGTTTTAAATCGCGAGTTGCAGTGAAAAACTTTTTTTTTTTCAAATCTGGAGCGTCAAAGGATTTGGCGTCAAATAGCCTAGTGGTTAGGCTAGCGAACTAGGGGTAACGGGTTCGAATGCTGATGTTCCATGCTAGACGTTGTATCCCTGGGAAGAACTTTGTACGACTTTTCTCACTCAACCCAGGTGTAAAAATGGGTTCCTAACTTTGGCTGTGGAGGTATAAGGCAGTGGAAGGAGAGGGATGGGCTCCGCCTTCCAATACCTTGTCCTACACTTAGCGGACAACAACCCTATGCGGCCTCAAAAAGGCTATGGCACTACCTTTATACCTACCTTTTGCCTACCTAATTTGGCACTAAGCAAATATATGATTCAAAAGCAATCTACCACCAAAATGTACAAAGACTATAGCTTATCCAGTATAACAGATACAAAACTGGAAATTCATCTGCAGTACCAGGGTCATACACATGGAGCCCCAAATCGACCATGACCTTCGTCTTCCCATCCCCTATCCACATACCAAATATCCAAATACCATTACAATCCATCCAAAGGATCTTAAGTTATAACTTGGTCACAAATATCTTGAAACACAAACATACAGACGCACACACACAAAGACATACCAAAAACCATATATTCATACCTCAATTTATTTTCATGCTGGTAATGATAAGTGACAAATAACTTTAAGGAATGTTAGCATGAACTCCACGTTCAATCAACATAGTCCGCATTACACAACAGAATGTTCGTTGCTGTAAGGCCACGGCAAGTAAATTTTATGGATGACATTCTATGCAGAGTGCAAAAATAATGAGATAGCGCGAAAAAAAAACAAGATGGGTAAATTTTCAAAATAGACACCATAAACGTCGTAAATAGATTTGAAGTGACAACGTGACATCACAACTAACAAGGCATTCATTCCTGTATTAAAGAAGTGAACTAGTGTAGTATAAGTCACACTAGTGTGGTAGACTGGTATCACTTGCCAAGCTGGCAACTACATTCATGGCTTCCATATTGGTGGCACATTTACAACTATCCATCAAGTTTCACTTCTGCAACTATAGTCATGGCTACCACCACAGTGTCACTTCTACAGATATAATTATTACGCTTCAAAACAACATGTTTGCCTATTTTGGTCTATCTGACCATCCCCGACGAGAAAAAAAATTCTGTTTTTTTTCTGAAATCAGGCGAAAATTAATGAGCGCGCTGATGTCATCCATAGAATTTACTTCCAGTGGCCTAATTAAAATACCAACGAGCCGACGATTCCCCCAACACTAACTTGTCACACAAACATAACGCCACGCGTTATGCACCAAACATCGGTGTCGTGAGGGACAACACAACAAAAACCTGCGGCAACCATCGTAAACTTCCACGGACACTCTGAAACTTGAACACACGAGCAATGTACATTTCATACGTTTACTCAACCTCTCACAGGGCTTAGTGGTCGGGGAGAGTGTCACAAAAAACCCTTAATCGCCTTAGGAAAACATGGGAAGAAACACAACAGAGCGACCGGACCGTTTCTATGCTCAGTTGTTGTAAGGCACAAAGCTTACATTCTACCGTGTACACATTACCCATACGCTGGGACTAGAATAAAGCAATGTGAATGAATTCCAGCATATATTTATCTGGGATGTCCCTGTAGCTCAACTGGTAACAGCCTCGCAGCTACGCTTCTGGTTCCAACTAGTTGGAGACCCATGTTGGTCGTCTGGAAATCTCTGTGGGGGTAACAACGTCTTTCGGCAAGGACGTGAAACTGGGGTCCCGTATTCGAGAAAGTGCCTCATGTACGTTAAAAGGGGAAAGGCTAGCAACGCCCCCTGTAAAAATATACCCTGCGAGCCTGACCCTGCTACTGAATTAGCATGAAAACTTGCTGCCCTATGTGCCACTACGGCTATAGGCACTACAAGCCCCCCCCCACACCACACACACACACACACACACACACACACTCAAATATATCTAACTGTAATACTGCATGTTGACCCACTTTGCTGTATCCCATTTTCCCCACATAAACAGTAAAAGATTAAGAAGACCCAATGAGGTCCGCTTTTTATTGTTAAGTACCCGGAAACGATACCCCATGGACTACACAACGTTCTTTTCTGTTTGTCAATAAAACAACAAATATTTTGACAAAGGGGTACTCCGAAAACGGCTTTAAGTTTCGTCGTAAGTGTATCAAATTGGGTGCTCGTGTATCGCTAATGAGGTATGGAGAATCTCCAGGTCAAAAACTGTAAAGATAGTGAAAATATCTTTATGTAACCCTTGTTCACCTATATCCGTTGGGTAACCTAACTTCGTTACTTTTAGAAACAGGGATATCAAGTATACGGACGTGGTTTCAAATGCGGTATGTTGAAGGTATTGAAGTTTGAAACCACCATATGTCGACTTGATACCCCAAAATATCGTGTGTTTTTTCTAGTTCTACGGACGGATATAGGTTACTCCGCGAATATAGGTGACCCAGCGTTACACTTCCTGGTGGTCTTTCTGTGTGAAACGCTTGTCTATTTTTAGTCACGAATCTAGCTTTACCGGTAGTGGTATTGTCCTTTTGTATCAGACTTTCTAATCTATGTCAGACATACGATACGTCCCTCCTGTCTTCTCTGGCTTAGGCCTAATTTGTTGCCACACAGCAACTAATGGAACAGACCACGTCACAAACACTCACATAAGTCCGCAAAAATCCAAAAACAAATGACAGGAATTTTCCATCGCACAATACCTGGTTTCAAAGAGTAATTTTTCTACTTATACTTATTCTTAATGGATTTGTATGAAAAGGATATAGAAAAGTAGCTTGTGTTTTTCTTTAAGTTTTAAGTCGCCTTATGTGATTTTTATGACGATTAGAAAATAATGAGTTTTATCTTATAAACCATAATTATAACCCCTGACTATTCGCTTAAAGTATGTCAGCTTGGTCTCGCGTTACATGGCATTTGAATTGCAAAAGGGGTAGGTTTCTGCCTCAAAGCTAAGCAACTTCCGACGCATAAAAAATGGACTTGCCCAAATTTTTTGATTGACCAACTCCAGTCTTTGTCAAGGAATTATTTTTTGTGTTTTAAGTTTAATACAGTTCAGAATAACTTTTACCAAGTTCACACAAATTTAAATTAAGGAATATGTTTGTTGAATCACACACTGGTCGGAACAATATTTGTGGAAAATCTGTTATAGTAGTACCAGGTGTCACTGAGATTTTCCATACACCAATAGTAGCGACGGTGACATGTCAACAACAACGACAACGCAAACCAGGTGTGTTCACTCATTGTCTCACCTGGAGGTACTCCCTTGTGGTGTGTTCCGACGCCGACGCCACGTTGACGACCAACACCACCTTGCCGTCGTACGTCGAGAACGGTATCATCTCTCCGCCTAGGGCTTCGGCGCTGAGTTCGAAAAAGCTTCCCACCACTGAAGCCGGGCAGAGAGGGGTGTTGAGTTCGATGGGGTGGGGGGCGGCATGGTGAAGCTTCGAATGGCTTAGCCTACCGTGCCCGTGGTGTGCCGGTCCGTTCATAGTAGCTTCCTCTTTCTCTCTCAGTATCTCTCTATCTTTGATTCTCTGAATCTAACGAACTGACAGAACGTAATATTCTAAAATTGTCTCCAGGTAACTTCTCCACTCGACGTCAAATGGCAGCCCGACAACTCTTTTTAAAAACTTCCTTTCAGAGGATGCTTACCCAATTGTTCGGGGTTGCTCCTTTGCGTGTTACTTTACAATTGGGTTACACGCAGGACATAATTGCGATCGCCACAAAGGATCATAGTATTAGCCATGCAGAGTATAACTTGCGTCGTCCCGTTCCGATCCACCAAAGCCGCAGCCTGATACGCTGTAAACTTGATTGAATCAGTTGTTTGCTCCAATCAGCGATCGCCTTGTTTACTTACTTACGCTGTAAACTTGATTGAATCAGATGTTTGCTCCAATCAGCGATCGAGTTGTTTACACCACTCGAGATGCCGGCTGCCACTCTTCGTTCTCACCATGGTATCAATCATTTGCTACACCATGTTCTCACTTGGTGATATGGCGACTTTCTCCGACGTCTCTTTCACAGGTGTCACAGATAAAAATGTTACGAAGTTTCTTCACCGATTTTGTTGAATCTTCAAGTTTTTCCTGCATGGAGATATGATAAACAAACATTGGAATCTTTGCCGACAAACAAAAAAAACAATCTAAACATATATTATATGTGTCGCCTAGAGCAATTGTAATTCCGGCCCTGAGAATTGGTGATTTTGTTGTAGATCTAGTATATCTTTTTGTCATAAACATGTACAAACAAATCACGAGGTTTCAGTCTATACATGGCTTTTTTTACTTTGACACTTTTTTTAATAGTTGCATGTACCATATAGCACTTACAATGTCGTATCTAACTAGAAAGGCCGACATTTGCTTGAGAGCAAATACAGCATATTTCAGCCATCTCCCTCCCCATGCAACAGTAGACAGTTCTAAAATCACCCATGTGTGAAAACGGAACACTTCTGCTTAAAAATCACTTTTACTAAGCACAGTTTAGTCCAAAAAGCAATCTTAAAAAAATACCCCGTGCAAGAATGGACTCTTTCAGTGCACCCCATTGGAGTTTTCACAATAGACCAGTCTAGAAATGCTCCCGCTGAAAACATGGCCTTTGAATCAGAAACCCAGTTCAAAATTAGACTCAGCAAAAGAGTCCCCCCGTGCATGAAAAGGTAAAATAGACCAGTCTAAAAACACTTCAATCTGCTAAAAATAAAATTTTGAATCATCACCCATCCATCCTGAATTTGAAAAAATCCCCCTCCGTCCAAGAATGGACACTTCCTGTGATACCCCTATGTAAAATGGACCAGTGCAAAAATACATCCTCTAAAATAGGACTTTGACATAGTCATGGAAGTCCAAAAATTATTCCTTTTGTAAAAATGCCCCCCTCCGTGCAAGAATGGACTATTCCATCATATCCCATGTAAAATTGCAAAATAGACCAGTCCAAAAATACTCCCACTAAAAGACTTTACATAATCATTGGTCCAAATATGAATTTAAAAATAAAAATTAACCCCTCCGTGCAGGAATGGACTCTTCCAGATATATACAGGCTCGCTGATTGGCTGCCGTAACCTACTCAGAATATTAAATCAGCCTACACGAATGGTTGCCAAATAGGTCTTGTATAGACATGTACACGTGCAGATTGCAGGTGGAGGGTCAACGACCTTGAGGTCATTGACCTCTCTGGCCATTTGAAAATGACCACAAAATCCCAAAATATATCATTTTGAAGTGGTTTATGCCAAAAATTATACATAGGTCATTTGGATAAATATCAAGAGCACCCCTTTACCAAATTTCAGGTCATTTGGTTGTGAAACGGGGGTACAGGAGCCAAAAATGTCCTATTTTTGACAAAAAATGGCCACAAAATCGCAAAATTAAGCATTTTGTTGTACTGTATGCCCAAATTGTTGTTGAATCCATGTGCGCATATGTAAAGGGCACTCCTATACAAAAATTTAGGTCATTTGGTTGTGAAACGAGGGTACAGGAGCCAAAAATGTCCTTTTTTGTAAAAAAAATGACCAAAAGTCACAAAATTAAGCAATTTCTTGTACCATATTCCAAAACTGTTATTGAATCTATGTGGGCATATTATTAAAGCATCTCTTTACCAAATTTTAGGTCATTCGACTGTAATACCAGGGTACAGGGAGCCAAAATATACATAAAAATTGCCAAAAACCTCAATAAAATCATTTTAAAGGCAGATATGAAAAAAATGAAAAAAACGTCTAAGGGTATTAGCCCACTCTACCTTTGTGCGAAATTTCAGGTCATTCGGTCCAGGAACGACAGAGATAACGTGTTCCGAAGATTTGACAGGAGAAAGAAGAAAGAAGAAACATTACGAATACAATATATTTCACCATACCTATGGTATGGCTGAAATATAAATATTTCACCATACCTATGGTATGGCTGAAATATAAATATGCATCGCATTCCAATGTGTAATTGGGGCAGCTAGTGAGAAATTTGCTTTTAATGATGGTTGTTTGCGAGCACAGCACAAGAGCTTTTCAAACAATCTTGTCAGATATTTTTTGTCCCCAATACTATATCACGAAGAAACTCCAGTTGCTACCTATAACTGCTGTAGCACAAAATCAAGTCGTCTTAGATTTCACTTTCTTGAGGAAATAAGAGTCAAAAGGCATCATTTATGGTGAGTGTCGAATTTGAAACAAAGAAGGAGCATAAAAATACTTAAAGGTTTCAAACACCGTTTAAACGCAACATTAACACGTGTAAACACAGTGTATGCATGCATGTACATACCAAGATGATGTTTTCTGACGACACTCTGTTTTACACATTACACCTGTAAAACGCACCATACGAGGACATATACCCGGAGGGTAGAGTGTACAGAAAAGAGTTATAGTACTGTCTAACCTGTACAATTAACTGTCTGTTAACAGCAGGGGGTTGATGGTAGTGTCCGACCGACCTGATCGCCTTTAAAACTCCTGAGAACCGTCCCACGGGCGACCGGCCCACCGTAACTAACACACAAGCTTGTCATGCACTAACTGTCGTCTGCAGAATGGTGTTTGGGCGAGCACAATTTTGCGTCAGGACGATAAGCTATTGTAGTACAATGTAGAACACACGATTATTTTGCAAAGATATCACGCTTTCTATACAGGTATGAAACGAAGTGGATTTGCAAGAATGATATCTAAACGTTTTGAACGATGTCTTTACATCCACATATTATTAATGTGGATTATAGAAGATATAGCTATTCCCCCCTACCTAAGGTGTTGTGTGGTACACTCCAACATGTACACGGCACACATGTATGCACGCCTGGCTAACTAGCACCACTCTGTGGTTGTTGTCCTTCCGGCTGTGTCAACATTCAGCATACCTAGTCACGCTGAAGAACGGCTTGTGGAACGGGCTTTTTTCTCTCTCTCTGTCTCTCCACGCATCGACCAGCGACGGACAAGAGAACCTTGTTAACAAACACTGCACTACTGACTCTGAATAGGCTATGAGGATATGTCACTGACAAATTTTGAAAAAACAAAACAAGAATTACACATTTTCCTCAATAATTATGCAAATTAAGTCCTACTTTGCATAATTTGCATCTCATGGTGTACATCTCTGTCTAGGCTACCTGATCATTGAATATCATGGAAATGTATCGTTACTTTGTTCAGTTGTCCCTCTTTGAATAGTTAAACAAAAAGGCCTCTGTAGTTCCAGAGCAAGCTGCTTGGGGGCCAAAACATACGCCACCTCTTCCGTACGTCAAAAGCTATGCGAACATAACGTTAACTTCTCTTCTTCTTGTGCCTTTTCCATCTGCCACAAATGTAAACAATAGTCGCTTATTCTTAAATCTGAAGGGAGTGTAGACACCAAGGAGTCAAGGACTATAAGTACGAGAGTTAGGGATTGTAAGTTATTGTGCTAAAAAAAAAACTCTTATTGAAATTCAAATTTCAGAGGTCTTTTTCAATCTCGGACGGAGATGTGTAGGGTTTAAACAAGGGTTGCTATGAGTGGATACCGAATGGCGTTAAAGTTAAACATAGGGCTGTGGGTTTGATTTGTTCAGGTCGCCAAACATGGTACACAATGGGGGCTGTTTGTCAGGGAAACCACAGCGAGAGCAGTAAAACGGATTAGTGCGGTGATATGGGTGCTTAGGTAAACTCCTTTACGTTCTGTTGTCGCCATATCGCTCAGGCCCTGTTCACTCTGCACTCGATCTTTTTCGTGTCAATGAAGCTTCCGATGTATTCAAGTCCGCATGAGTTGCGTATTGACGTCCTTTGGTTTAGGTAAAGTTTGCGGGAAGAAGTCTTTTTAAAAATGATTTGACCCACGCTGTGCAGCCTGGTCATCTATTATATAAACCGAAAAAAACAGCATTTTTTTCGGCCTAAGGAAAAATTATGTCAATATGCAATACAAGCGGACTTGATAATTATGTCCTCTATATAATGTCATTGATAATAAACACAAGTGTGAACGGGGGCCTAATGGCCCTTGCTGTCACATTCGTCGTACGATTTTGATGTTGTAGAATTTGTAAGAAGAAGCCTGTAACAGAACTAACCACCGACAAGGATCTAATAAGGCAGCATTTTCCGTGATAAGACAGTGGAAGTTTGTACGACACATTGCTTTTACAAAGTTTTAGTTTGGGTTCGTAAAACAAATATGGCAAGGCCCTATTGTGCGGTTATTGACGGTGCACACCCCAGTTCTTTCGACACCGAAACTTTCAACCACCTGTTACTCAAGAACGAAAAGTCGCAGACAACTCAAACTTCGCATAGAGTGTTACTTTTTAAATCCATAGAAAATATTAATCATAATTTGCATATATTTTGCACACCCCAGTTCGTCCGCGGTAGTGCGCGACAAAAAAGTGAAAGGATTCCCAGGGTCTAGGTTTACATTTTTCATTATTTACTGCGAAATGACATTAAACGCTACCATGGATGAAAAGCGCGGGGAATGGTGTGTTTTGGGTGCAAATTATGTACTATCACTTGGGTAATTTGTCTTTCTGAGAAATATTTCGTTCTTGCTGTTTTGAGTGTCTTATGAACCTTATCTCTGCTAAAGGAGCCTTTTGGCACGAAATACAAGAAAGTCAACTTGACACCACAAGACACAGGAGTATTTTCATTTCCAAAATGTTTCCATCAGTTCAAAGTCATATAATATAACAAGTGTGGTATCTGATACTGAACCATTTTAATCATAACTGCAAGCAACACATTGACATCAATACACGCCACAAGTATTTGCACAGGGAACTGACAGTACACAACAATATATAATGCACAAAACAAATCAAAACAGAGTTCAATCATGAGGTAGAAGTGGTAGCACATATGAGTCTGTGTATTTGATAACATTGCTTCATATTGCTTGAAGTCATGTTGAGAAGTGTAGCCTACAGTTTGCCTTGCAGGAAACAAATCTTATTTATACATACATACTATTTTGATTGATTGTCCTAGCTACGAGAAAGAACCTATCTTTATATAATGTTGGTTCAAAGCAGCTATAAAAATGAGCAAATACATACATGTATATGCTGTGAATTGCAAAAAAAGCATGGAATACTGATACTAATGTCAAAGTCAATCCCAA
Source organism: Branchiostoma floridae x Branchiostoma belcheri (assembly GCA_019207045.1). Lineage (NCBI taxonomy): Eukaryota > Metazoa > Chordata > Leptocardii > Amphioxiformes > Branchiostomatidae > Branchiostoma > Branchiostoma floridae x Branchiostoma belcheri. Next base: position 21,440,582 of record CM033028.1, on the reverse strand, counting down.
AGTTAAAGAACAAAACAGAAGAATTCTATAGATGATATTATACTACTATGTGTATTTAGTCACTTGCTCAACCTTCCTGAGCACTTTTTGATAATGAAGGCAACATTTTTTGGCCGAATTGTTCTTTTTCCTCTTCCCACCAGTTTTGGGGTTCCCAGAGGATGTCATTCATATAATCAAATGAACATTCCTATCTGTTTTTCTTCATAATGGGTAAACTAAACTTTAAATAACCAGTACTACAAATAAGTTGGGACACACCCCAAACATGTTTTCGGCTTACCACATAATGGACCCATCTACTGTAGCTTTTGAAACGTGACGTTGGGGACACGTGACTAGAGCAGAGGGTCGTAAATGCCAGATAACCTGTGTCGCCCCCCGTCATGTGTCTTTGACGTCACATTCCAGAAGCTTAAGTAAATGTGTCCATTCTGTGAACAAGGCTGAAGAAGTAGTAGTAGAGTCAGCTGAAAATTTGGAGTCAGTCCCAACTTATTTGTAGTGTTCGTTAGTTTAAGTTTCTTAGTAGGCATCCTTCCATCTTTCCAGATGATGGTAGCGCTCTGTATCAGGTCACAGTGGTTGACAGCGTCTACTGTGGCTCTGTAGACCGATCCTGGCATGGCAGTCGCGGCCACAGTTTGGACATATGAAGGCAGAGGGGTTCCCCTGTTGCGGTTTCTCTTTGCGTTTGCGTCTCCTTGACTCAAGATGTTCTGTACGTCTTTCCTGGCCCTTTGCAAGACCATCCTTGACCGTGTGACGCCATCTGTTGCGGTCTGCTGCAATCTGTTCCCAGCTAGCTGGGTCAATGTCAGTTAGCTTCAGATCACGCTTACAGACATCTCTAAAGCGCAGTGCCGGTCGTCCTACTGGCCGTTTTCCTGTCGCTAGTTCACCAAACAGGATGTCCTTCGGGATGCGTCCATCTTTCATTCGGGATACGTGTCCCAGCCAGCGTAGACGTCGCTGACAGAGGAGAAGATGGATGCTCAGGAAGCAGGAGCGTTCCAGAACAGTGGTGTTGGGTACTCTGTCCCTCCAAGAAATCCCAAGAATGCGCCTTAAGCAACGAAGATGGAAGCTTTCAAGGCGGTTCTCCTGTTTGGCATATGTAGTCCAGGTCTCGCTACCGTACAGAAGCGTACTGAGTACGCAAGAACGGTATACTTCAAGTTTTGTGTTAAGCGTCAGGTGGCTATTGTTCCACACTCTCGTTCCGAGCTTGGTCATCACGCCTGCCGCCCTAGCTATCCGTCTGTCAATTTCCTTGTCTAAAGACAGGTTGCTAGTAACCGTCGATCCAAGATATGTGAAGTGATCTGTCACTTCAAGCACTTCCGATCCTATGGTGACGACGGGTGGCTGTGGAACATCCTGGCCCATGACTACTGTTTTCTTTATGCTGATGGTCAGCGCAAATTCACTGCACGCATGGGCAAACTGGTTGAGCAACTGTTGCAGCTCATCTTCAACATGTGCGACCAGTGCTGCATCGTCGGCAAACAACATGTCCCTGATCAGTGCTGAGCGGACCTTTGTCTTGGCTCTCAGTCGGGCCAGGTTGAACAGCTTCCCATCACTGCGGGTGTGTAGGTGGACACCTTGAGTTGAGTGACCGAAGGCAGACTTCAACAGCAGAGAAAAGAAAATCCCGAACAGGGTCGGGGCCAGCACACACCCTTGTTTCACACCTGACCGAATTGCAAAGGGCTCAGAGGTTTCCCCGTCGAAACTGACCACACCCTTCATGTCCTCATGGAAGGAGATGATGATGTCTAGCAGCTGTGGGGGACAACCAATCTTCCTCAGCAGTTGGAATAAGCCTCTTCTGCTAACAAGGTCGAACGCCTTCGTCAAGTCGATAAAGGCGATGTATAGTGGCCTCTGCTGTTCGCGGCACTTCTCCTGAAGCTGACGAACGGAGAATATCATGTCAGTTGTGGACCTCTCGGCTCGGAAGCCGCACTGGGATTCTGGGTAGACCCGGTCTGCCAGAACCTGGAGCCTGGTAAGGACCACTTTGGCAAAGACTTTTCCCACGATGCTTAGCAGAGAGATGCCTCTATAGCTGTTGCAATCCGTACGGTCTCCCTTATTCTTATACAGAGTGACTATCTTGGAGTTTCGCATTGACTGAGGTACTTTGCCCTCTTTCCAGCAAAGACGTAGTAGCTCATGTAGTGGTTCCAGCAAGACAGATTTCCCACTCTTTATGATCTCAGCTGGGATATTGTCTTCACCAGGCGCTTTCCCATTTGACATGGAATCAATGGCTTTACTCAACTCCTCAATGGTAGGTTCAGCGTCCAGCTCTGCGAGGACAGAGTAGTCTTCAATATTGTCAAGTGCATCTTGTGAGACTGAGTTTTCTGTTGAGTAAATGTCCAAGTAATGTTCTACCCAACGTGCCATTTGTTTGTCTTTGTCAGTGATGATCTCTCCTGACTTTGCTTTGAGGGGTGCACTCTTTTTAATTGGTTTGCCCGTGGCTTGTTTAATGCCCTCGTACATCCTCCTGATGTCTCCAGTTGCTGAAGCAAGCTGGATGCGCTCTGACAACAGGAGCCAGTAGTTGTTTGCACAACGACGTGAGACCCGCTGGGCTTCGTGTCGGGCAGCTTTTAATGCTTGTAAGTTTTGACTGCTGGGATTTTGCTTGTAGGAAACCAGGGCTTTGCGTTTTGTATCCATGACAGGTTCCAACTCTGATATGTATGCTTCAAACCAGTCTGTATTCTTTCGCTCCTTCTTTCCATACGACTGGGCTGCTGCACTGTATATGGTTTTGCTCAGTGTTTCCCACCTGTGCTCTGCATCCTGTGGTTGGATGTTGTTCAGAGTTCCTTCAAGGCATTCTAGAAATTTCTGGTTTCTGTCAGGTAGCATAGTCTTACTGACGTCAATTTTAGGCTGGCCTTTCTTCTTCGTGTGGTGCAATTTTTTAGGTCTTAGCTTTATCCTTGAGGCAATAAGAGAGTGGTCAGTATCACAGTCTGCGCTGTGGTAAGCTCTTGTATTGCACACACTGTTTAGGGAAGTACGTCGTGTAATGACAAGGTCCAGCTGGTGCCAGCGTTGCGACCTGGGGTGTCGCCAGGATGCTTTGTGAATAGCTTTATTCTGGAAGAAGGTATTTGTTACACAGAGATTGTGATAGCAGCATAGCTCAAGGAGTCTTTGTCCATTTTCGTTCATTTTTCCAATCCCATGATGTCCTAGCACAGTCTGCCATGACTCATGGTCCGTGCCCACCCTAGCATTAAAGTCACCTAGGATGAAAATGTGCTCTGATACTGGGATTTTCTTAATGGCACTGTCAAGTTGCCCATAGAACTGGTCCTTGACTTCAGAAGTAGCCTGTAACGTTGGAGCATAAACACATAGAAGGTTGACAGGACCCTCGTGCGTGGAGAGACGTAGAGTAATGATCCTTTCTGTGCCCCCTGTGGGTGGTTCTATCATGTGCAGCAAGGTATTCCTGACGGCAAAGCCGACTCCGTGTTCCCTAGTTTCTTCCATACCTTTCCCTTGCCAGAAGAAGGTGTAGGAGTCCTCCTTAAGGGATCCACTGTCAGGGAGACGTGTTTCTTGCAAGGCAACTATATCTATGTTCAGTCTGTAGAGCTCGCAATCAATCGCTGCAGTCTTACGGATATCCTCTATGACCGTTAAGTCATCTGACAGGCCGGTACGCATGGTACGAACATTCCAGCTACCGATGCGAATGGGTTGGGTCTTTTGTCTTCTCTTTTCCTTACTTTCTTGTTTGTCTGGTGCGCGACATACGATCCACTTGTCGAGTAAGACTCTAAGCTCCAAGCACCCGATGAAGCAGGCAGATCGTGACGGGTCAGTACCCAACTGGCCGGGGGCTGCCCGGCTTAAAGCGGGCGGTGACTGACCAATAGGATTACGAAGATCCTTCCCACTGTCGAAGGCAACCCGTGGCGTCCCGCTTTACGTCAATTTAGCAAGGACTTATAACCCGTAAACTGCTGTCTCCCGGTTTGTTTCTCACCCCCAGTGATGGGGGAGACTGGAGTGACCTCTCCAGGGCGCTAGCCTGGGCAGGTTTATGGAGGACCTGCGCTGCCCAAAAACACAACAGGACCCCCCTCTCGACCTCACCGACGTGGTCCAAGGGAACGCGAAGCGTGACACTTGGCGTTGGCTTGGCTGCAGGAGTTGCCGGAAGGATGACAGAGTTTGGCAGCCAACCGCCTCACGTACTCCACTCCGGATTTTCTGTCTGGGTTAACTCCCGTAGCCTTTCCCAGGACTGGGTGTCTGTAAATGGCTGTGTGATGCGTCTAGTGTGTAGGCGTAGCGGTAGTGTGCTTGCCACTTCTCGCTTTCAGCCCTCACCGCTGGCTAGCGGAGCTGCATGCAGCACTGCGAAAAGAGAGCCGAGTGCGTAAGTCTCTCCTGCCAGTACATAGCCTCTCCACAGCAAGTCCCCATTGCAGTGCCTCCTCGTGGCTACAGACGGAAACTGGGCACCGTAAGGCCCCAGGCTAAACTGCAGGGAGCTCGGAGGAGGTCTGGCCCCCAGACGCACGGCATGCATGGCCCACCGGCGTGTGGACACGCCCTGATGCCTGCGAACCAGACCCCCAGCTATGGGCAAATAGCACGGGTAGACGGAGCTCGTCAGCCTTGGATGGCAGTTCGTCTAGGGGAAGGAAAACCCTGATTCAAAAACCTCCGCTGCCTTGCGGCTATACCCAGTCCTGGGAAAGGCTACGGGAGTTAACCAGTTTAAGTTTAGTTTATCCATAATGTCATTTACCAAGACATAGGATGAACATTTATGCTATTGTTTTTCTCCATGTATAACATTGATTCATATTCAAAGTCTCTAATGTGTACTTCTGTCCCTCCTGAGTTGCAACAACATGTCCTCCCTTTCCTTCAGTTGTCTTCTTAGTTCTGCCATTTCCCTGGACTGCTTGTCAACCATGGCTTTCAAATTGGCGATAACCTGAAAAAGGTAGAACGTCATTGGTTACTGGTTGGGCCGACTACTCTCTCTTCCCAGCCAGGGGCTGAATTGCGAGGAGCTTACAATAGGCGGGGCTAATTCACAAGGGTCTGCAATGGCAACCTGTATACAGTGTCAGTGTGACCTCAATACGACTGTCATTGCCCAAGTTGCAGCCATAGGACTGTGAAATTTGAACCACTCACACCACGAAGGACCCCTACTCTTTTCGATAAGTGTGTGGCGTTCTTTAACCGAGGGATGGCCTTAACCGAAGATTTGTACTCATTTTCACCTGAGTGAAGTGAGGAAAGTGCCTTTCCCAAGGGCACAAGATCAGTGACACGACGACGGATTTGAACCCAAAATCTCTGGGTTATGAATTTAACACTCTACTGATTGCACCACACGACCATGTTGCAGACAGGGCGTATCAGTATAGATAAAGGTGAACTGAACTGAACTGAACTGACTCTTCTGTTATAAATTTTGATAATGAAAGTGGAATGCTCATTGTTTTGGGAAAAACATAATTATTAAATCCTTCTTCATAATGTAACTGAGTTGAACAAGAATCTTTTGACTGGTACCACCATCTTGTGATTCTGACACCTTACGGTAACCATCTTGTTTCTTATCTGTAGGCCATTGACAGTTCAGATGCTGCAGTACTGTCATGGATTACTAGTTGGCTCTTCAGTACTGCAAAGTAGCTAAATGCTGGCGGCAAAATCTTTCAATTCTGCTAGATTGGTAGCCAATGTAAACGCCAATACCGTATAAATATATGTAATAACAACAAAATCGTATATTAGAGTTATCATGCACATAAAATGAGATTGAAGTAATAATGTGGAGAGTTTCTGCATGAAAACTGACCTTATCCTTGTCTTGGAAAAGATTACTCTTGAGGATGTCTTTGGCACTTGGTCTGTACTTGGGGTCATCACTGGTCAGTAGCTGCATAAAGTCACACTGGGGACAAAATCAGATGGTTCACTAGAAGAACATGATAGTACATATTGATAATCTTATTTCTTGGTTCGTTTTTTAATGATAATTTTTATTATTTTTCAAAGAAAAGGAACAAGGAATGTACAAGCACATGCATGGCACGAAAATCAACATCAAAAGACACATGTGAGGAACTTTAGAACTGATAAGTAAAACAAAGTGACCGCACTATGACAAAGTCTTATTTCTTGGTTCTAGCATACAAATGTAGATCAACTTCCTTTTTTCTGATATTGAAACAAAAATCATATGTACAATTGAATCAAACTGGTGAGCCCAAACTGTAAGTTTAGTTTTTTCAGAAAATGCAACATTCAAGCAAAATGTCCCATGATATGGCCTCCCGACCTTCTCCAGACCATGGTTGGGAGTATCAGTAATGTTTTGTCAAGAAGAGCTTAGGATCCAGAGACCTTCAACTGCTGTACATATGGTCTGTTTTCTCTGTTATGATCAATGAGGAATAATAGCTCTTCAGTGAGCTCAACTGTGATTTTACCTGTCTCGGCCATCTTTCCACCAGGACTTGTGATAGAACCCTGCCTTCTCGGAAGTCCTGGATAGACTTGGCACGTTCCATCTCAGTCCCGAAGGGGTGGAACAGCTCAAACAAGATGACTCCCATGCTGTACATGTCAGACTGGAAAGAGAAAAGTTTTAACAAAATACATGGACATCCTTTCATGTGCTCAACTCTTATTTGACCTCTGCAGAGTGGCGTTTCCAAGTGTGCGTGAGAAGGCAATACGCAGACTGAATTTTTTTGGTTTTTGAATAGTTTGTGGTTGTACCTTAAACTCAAACATATTTATCTTTTACTAGTTTTAGTATTCCTCTAGTGCACCCTACTATGATTTGTCGAAACCAGTCACCCTGTGGTCCTTAACTGCCCATAGGCCAAAAACTGTGTTCTCGTACTTGTACCTTCACCGACTGTCATACATGGTTCCTTTTAGTTTGGTGAAGCGTATGTACACGTGTCCACCCCCGTGGTCTGAATGGTCTCACCTTACTGTTATATGTGGTTCCCTTGAGTTGTTCTGGTGATGCGTATGTACACGTGCCCACCCCCGAGGTGTGCGTGGTCTCTCCCGCCATGACGTCGGGCATCTCCAGTGGTGTGAGGGGGGGACTGGACCCGTGGGTGTCCCGCAGGTCTTCCCTGGCCAGCCCAAAGTCACCGATGCACACGTGATCGTCCTCACCAATCAGGAAAATGTTGGGAGGCTAGCGACAGGATGTGAAAACAATGCAATATTTTGAATTAAGAAACTCAATGCTTTATTCTCACCAACATTTCAATTCTGACTGGCTCACATTGTACTGCAGGACAGGTGTAAGTAACGGCTCATAATTCAGATGCGGTTACAAAACGTTAAGTATTTACATATGTACAGACAGCTTTAAGCAAAATATTTCTATGACAACATCTGAACTGTGAGCAGCGACACAAGTCCTGTACAATGTGAACCAGTCTGAATTGCCCTGAAGAAGGTGACAGACGGTCACCGAAATGACCGGAAGTACAACTTGAAGAGGATCAGAGGAATGATCGAAAGCTTGTTGGTAAGCGCTTTATATTTGTGTAAGGTCATAAAGTTTAAAATTGTATCATAATACTGCAAACCTGTTATTCTCATCGTTAACAATTACCTTGAGGTCCCGGTGCATGAGTCCCTGTGAGTGGATGTAGTTCACTCCCTGTAGAATCTGCTGGAATAGTCTCATGTTGTCATCCTCAGAGACACCACCAAAAGGGTCTGGGAAGGATTTAGGAATAAGAAAAAATGCTTCAGGTAAGGCGGATGCATTCTTGCAATTGTTACTATAGTACATAATTATCATAAATGAGAACTAGGGTCTTTATTGATAGCCATTTTGTGTATGACAACCACACGTACATGTAGAAGAAAACTTTACAACAGGGCGCATCAACCCTTACCCAAAAGTAAGTACATCAACCCTATCTGAACCGTGACTATGGTACATTTTGTTGCCACCTTTGATTCACTCTTGATGTCATCACCGAATGAGAATCTTATGAAGGTTGGCAAGATCAACCACAAATTCATGGTGTCAGTGTTACCTTTGGTGTTGGTACAAAGCTTAAATCATACAACAATGCATTTTATCAACACCGATGAGCTTCCATTCAAAACCTACAGTGTGTGTATTGTAGAACACTACAGTCCATATGCAAGCTGACTATTTACTCATTATAGACTGAGTATTTCTTTCATGTCCATTCAAGATAAAGTCTTAAGAATGATCAATTCGACATACCATGTAATAAGGCAGCCTGCGCATTCCTACTGACCAGCCAATCCCGGAGTGACCTTTGACACAGCTGCATTTGGATATACAGCACCACACCACTTGTCTGAAAAAAAAAATTCTTCAAGTTTGCAAAGTATTGACTGACAGGCTATTTACAAAATGTTGCAAATTGCAGTTACAGTTGGATGTAAGGCTGGGGTCTCATATTTTAAGACAGCTATACAAAATGTACCTCAAATACATGTCCCAGAACACTTATCAAAAATAGTAGACGTCCAATCTGGTGTGAGTGGATCAAACAGTCTTACACACTCGGCTTGTACTTTCTATACAAAATTGCATGCATATTATTTCGCCTAATGGCAGTTTATCGTTTTTTTTTGGGGGGGGGGGGTTCTCCTGTCGATTGGACAGATGAGGAGGCAGACAGGCTATCTGCCTGTTTGCCTGACCTGCACGAGTTTTTTTTATGGTGAAGGAGAGGTGTGCAATTCCTTCTCCACCCTCTCGTCTACTGAAGCACAAAGTCTCACAGGGGCAACTGCATGCAACGTGTGAGGCGGCTCCAGCAGATGCAACTTTGTCGTTCAGAGTATCCATCTCCTAGGAGGACTTCCAACCAAGGATGTAGGGGGTTCCTCCTACCCCCGACTCGTGTGCCATGGCGGGTGCCGCTCATGCCCGAACATGCCCCTAAGGCCTGTCTCGGCCACATAGCCCCACCAAGCCACACAAGGCCACTAGATACTCATTTACACCTGAGTTAAGTGAGGAAAGTCATGTAAAGTGCCTTTCCCAAGGGCACAAGATCGGTGACACAGCAGCTGGATTCGAACCCGCAACCTCTCGGTCTCGAGCCGCAAATGCCGCTACTGCGCCACGCGGTCCCAGTTTATCGGTAATACAAATCAAACAAACAAACAAGGAAATACTCACTTCAGCAACAAGCTCACAGTCAGCCAGCTCCTTCAGTCGTAGCTTACACCTGTCACCGCAGACGTGAGTCTCTGTGTGTCCGTTCTTGGCTCCCTGGTTCCAGCTGTGTTGTCTCTTTAAACTGCTCAATGGTGTAAAACCACCCCTGACATGTACATCTAAAGAGTCTTTTGGCGTGCTGGTAAACGGAACAACTGCCCCAGGTAGGCTGTGGCCAAGCCTCACACTACTACTACTGGAGAAACTGGCTGACTCGAAACGCATCTCCTGCTCAAATCCTGTACCTACCCTCACACTGTTCTCACTGTAACAAGCTGCCAATTGAAAGACTTGCTTTGTCACTTGTTGTTCACAATCTGATTTGCTGGAAGCTTCTAATTCTACGATTGGTACAACATTAGAACATTGCTCTCCTTCTTCAATCACACTTTGTGTTTCTCTTCCTGTGTTTTCACATTCACTGGCGTTGAAAGGTTCTGAGCTTTTTTCGTTGTTGTTGACAAGCTTTCTTTCTGATGCACAGGATGTCTGTTTTACATTTCCCACAGATTCCAACGTTTGATCAATCTTTTCTGATTCTTCTTTGCCTCTTTTGGGACTCTCCCACTGTATTGTGTCCTCAAGTAGGAAAACTTCCTCAAAGTCATTGTTAGATCCTACGTTTCCTGATGTCTCCCAAGGTATGGTGTCCTGAAGTTCTGTTGCTCTTTCACTCAGTCTGTTTTCTTCCGTTCCTTCTTTTCTATCAGATTCCCATGGTATGGTGTCCAGATGTTTGCTGGTTTTCTGACTGTCGCTCTCTTTCCTAGTTGTTTCCCATGGAATGGTGTCCAAAAGTGTTGAAGCTTTCTCACTGTTGTTGTCATCATCAGTTCCGTCTTTTCTATGAGTTTCCCATGGTATGGTGTCTTGAAGTCTGGATGTTTTCTGACTGCTTTTCTTGTCTTCTTTCCTAGACGACTCCCAAGGAATGGTGTCCAAAAGCGTGGAATCTTTCTCACTGTTGTTGTCAGCTCTTTCTTTACCAGCAGTTTCCCATGGTATGGTGTCTAGCAGTTCAGAGGTTTTCTCACTTCTTTTGTGAGATTCCCTTTCTACAGTGTCAACTGGACTTTCTTTGTTTCTCTTGTTGTACAACTGTTGTACGTCTTCACCATGCCTGTCTATATCTTCATCAGTAGCCCTGTTTTCTGTATCCACAAGACAGGGTACATTGTCTTTCTCTGAGTGAACACTGCTCAGTCCTGTAAAGCTACCCCTTACATGTACATCTACTGAGTCTTTAGGTGTACTGGTGAACGGTAAGCTGTGGCCAAGCCTCACACTACTACTACTAGAGAAACTGGCTGACTCGAAATGCACCTCCTGCTCAAATCCTGTACCTAACCTCACACTGTTCTCACGGTAACAAGCTGCCGTTTGGAAGTCCTTCTTTCTTACTGATTGCTCGAAATCTGGCTGAGACTTGCCAAAAACTCCTCCTTCTAAAGTTGGCACAACATCAGAACGTTGCTCGCTTTCTTTACCCAGGTTTTTTGCTTGTTTTTCAGTAGGGTTTTCCCATCCTTTGGCGCTGAAAGGTTCTGACCATTTTTTGTTGTTGTCAACATGCTCTTTTTCTGATACATGCCTGATAATATCTTCAGTAGGAGTCCTGCCTTCTGTATCTACAAGACATGGCTCATCCTCCTTTTCTTGGACCCCAGGTAGACTTTCATCAGAATCTGAAGAGCCAAGCTGCCATTTGCCCTTGTCTTGTAAGTAGGACTCCACACTGACGTCATAGCTACTGGACTCTTTCGAGAGTGACCGTCTCTTCAGGACGGTGGCTTCGGAGTCACTCGCTGCCGACTCTTGGAATACAATACTGTTGCTGTCTGCATACATGTACGGGGACCTATGTGTGTACATACATGGGAAAGATACGAAAAATATTTAAAGGAGTCCTAAACTACAAAGGGCAATGTTATTTTTTAATGGATTACATATCAATAACTACATAATCAGCCGATTTTTTGCAAAATTTCACTTTTGGTGAACTACGGGACGTGTGTTTTGTAAAACAATGTGATACTCAGTAACCCCTTGCAGACCCTACCCTTGTATTTCCCAAACCTTCATACTCCCAATCATAGACATTTCATTCAGTGTTACTATCTCTGCCATAAATCCTCCTTACCGTAGGTTCTGGATGTCTTGAAGATAAGACGTCTCCAGCACAGGTAAGGAGGTACTGGAGGAACGGTTACCTGTGCAAGGAAGTACATGTGTCATCAATTGATATGCATGTAACAAAGAAAGGTTACAAAATGGGAAAAGCACCAGTATTTTACAGTAATGCTATTTTGCCTTTACCAGTGGGGTAACCTATATCCGTGGTTTTCAAGAATATGGTATTTAGGGATATCATGTCGATGCACAGTTGTTTCAATCCGCAATAATTTTAATACATATATGTATACTTCGAAAATATTAAAAAAAACAGATATAGGTAACCCCGCAGATAAAGGTGAAGTAGCGCTATTTTGTAGATGTAAGTACATGTATAACGTGTGAGTTCTCACTTGTCATGGCTGGATTGCTGTACTCCATCCACGCTGTGTGGTACCTCACCACATTGGCATGCTGCAGGCTGGCTAACAGTTTCACTTCACGCACGATCTGGGAAACAGATGATATGCACAGAAGGACATAAAGACAGACTGTCTTAGATGAAACATGAAACAGTGACACTGGAGATAATACTTTTATTCTTGTAAAAAGACAGGTATTAAAAAGAGATTAGAATAATGATTTAATTTAAATTTGTTAAGGTTGTAACAAATAGATTTATGTTCAGGGCACTGGGAAGATAACATAATTACTGTAACAGTATCTTTGAGTTTGACTTCAAAACAAGTGTAATTGTGAGAGTTCAGCACCAGGGACAGAGCCAGTGTAAAGTCTGTAGGAGGATAATCAGTGTGAATGTGAGTTCAGCACCATGGATAGGACCAGTGGTAAGTCAGTAGGAGCATAATTAGTGTGAATGTAAGTTCAGCACCAGGGACAGGACCAGTGTGAAGTCAGTAGGAGGATAATCAGTGTGAATGTGAGTTCAGCACCAGGGACAGGACCAGTGTGAAGTCAGTAGGAGGATAATCAGTGTGAATGTGAGTTCAGCACCAGGGACAGAACCAGTGTTAAGGCAGTAGGAGGATAATCAGTGTGAATGTGAGTTCAGCACCAGGGACAGGACCAGTGTGAAGTCAGTAGGAGGATAATCAGTGTGATTGTGAGTTCAGCACCAGGGACAGGACCAGTGTGAAGTCAGTAGTAGGGTAATCAGTGTGAATGTAAGTTCAGCACCAGGGACAGGACCAGTGGTAAGTCAGTAGGAGGATAATCAGTGTGAATGTAAGTTCAGCACCAGGGACAGGACCAGTGTGAAGTCAGTAGGAGGATAATCAGTGTGATTGTGAGTTCAGCACCAGGGACAGGACCAATGTGAAGTCAGTAGGAGGATAATCAGTGTGAATGAGAGTTCAGCACCAGGGACAGGACCAGTGTGAAGTCAGTAGGAGGATAATCAGTGTGATTGTGAGGTCAGCACCAGGGACAGGACCAGTGTGAAGTCAGTAGGAGGATAATCAGTGTGATTGTGAGTTCAGCACCAGGGACAGGACCAGTGTGAAGTCAGTAGGAGGATAATCAGTGTGATTGTGAGTTCAGCACCAGGGACAGGACCAATGTGAAGTCAGTGGGAGGATAATCAGTGTGAATGAGAGTTCAGCACCAGGGACAGGACCAGTGTGAAGTCAGTAGGAGGATAATCAGTGTGATTGTGAGTTCAGCACCAGGGACAGGACCAATGTGAAGTCAGCAGGAGGATAATCAGTGTGAATGAGAGTTCAGCACCAGGGACAGGACCAGTGTGAAGTCAGTAGAAGGATAATCAGTGTGAATGTGAGTTCAGGACCAGGGACAGGACCAGTGTGAAGAGAGTAGGAGGGTAATCAGTTTGAATCTGAGTTCAGCACCAGGGACAGGACCAGTGTGAAGTCAGTGGAAGGATAATCAGTGTGAATGTGAGTTCAGCACCAGGGACAGGACCAGTGTGAAGAGAGTAGGAGGGTAATCAGTGTGAATGTGAGTTCAGCACCAGGAACAGGACCAGTGTGAAGTTAGTGGGAGGATAACCAGTGTGAATGTGAGTTCAGCACCAGGGACAGGACCAGTGTGGAGTCAGTAGGAGGATAATCAGTGTGAATGTGAGTTCAGCACCAGGGACAGGACCAGTGGTAAGTCAGTAGGAGCTAGGATAATCAGTGTGGGTGTGAGTTCAGCACCAGGGACAAGACCAGAGGTAAGTCAGTAGGAGGATAATCAGTGTGAATGTGAGTTCAGCACCAGGGACAGGACCAGTGGTAAGTCAGTAGGAGGATAACCAGTGTGAATGTGAGTTCAGCACCAGGGACAGGACCAGTGTGAAGTCAGTAGGAGGATAATCAGTGTGAATGTGAGTTCAGCACCAGGGACAGGACCAATGTGAAGTCAGTAGGAGGATAATCAGTGTGAATGAGAGTTCAGCACCAGGGACAGGACCAGTGTGAAGTCAGTAGGAGGATAATCAGTGTGATTGTGAGGTCAGCACCAGGGACAGGACCAGTGTGAAGTCAGTAGGAGGATAATCAGTGTGATTGTGAGTTCAGCACCAGGGACAGGACCAGTGTGAAGTCAGTAGGAGGATAATCAGTGTGATTGTGAGTTCAGCACCAGGGACAGGACCAATGTGAAGTCAGTGGGAGGATAATCAGTGTGAATGAGAGTTCAGCACCAGGGACAGGACCAGTGTGAAGTCAGTAGGAGGATAATCAGTGTGATTGTGAGTTCAGCACCAGGGACAGGACCAATGTGAAGTCAGCAGGAGGATAATCAGTGTGAATGAGAGTTCAGCACCAGGGACAGGACCAGTGTGAAGTCAGTAGGAGGAGAATCAGTGTGAATGTGAATTCAGCACCAGGGACAGGGCCAGTGTGGAGTCAGTAGGAGGATCATCAGTTTGAATCTGAGTTCAGCACCAGGGACAGGACCAGTGTGAAGTCAGTAGAAGGATAATCAGTGTGAATGTGAGTTCAGCACCAGGGACAGGACCAGTGTGAAGAGTGTAGGAGGGTAATCAGTGTGAATGTGAGTTCAGCACCAGGAACAGGACCAGTGTGAAGTTAGTGGGAGGATAACCAGTGTGAATGTGAGTTCAGCACCAGGGACAGGACCAGTGTGGAGTCAGTAGGAGGATAATCAGTGTGAATGTGAGTTCAGCACCAGGGACAGGACCAGTGGTAAGTCAGTAGGAGCTAGGATAATCAGTGTGGGTGTGAGTTCAGCACCAGGGACAAGACCAGAGGTAAGTCAGTAGGAGGATAAGCAGTGTGAATGTGAGTTCAGCACCAGGGACAGGACCAGTGGTAAGTCAGTAGGAGGATAACCAGTGTGAATGTGAGTTCAGCACCAGGGACAGGACCAGTGTGAAGTCAGTAGGAGGATAATCAGTGTGAATGTGAGTTCAGGGACAGGACCAGTGTGAAGTCAGTAGGAGGATAATCAGTGTGAATGTGAGTTCAGGGACAGGACCAGTGTGAAGTCAGTAGGAGGATAATCAGTGTGAATGTGAGTTCAGGGACAGGGACAGGACCAGTGGTAAGTCAGTAGGAGGATAATCAGTGTGAATGTAAGTTCAGCACCAGGGACAGGACCAGTGTGAAGTCAGTAGGAGGATAATCAGTGTGATTGTGAGTTCAGCACCAGGGACAGGACCAGTGTGAAGTCAGTAGGAGGGTAATCAGTGTGAATGTAAGTTCAGCACCAGGGACAGGACCAGTGTGAAGTCAGTAGGAGGATAATCAGTGTGATTGTGAGTTCAGCACCAGGGACAGGACCAATGTGAAGTCAGTAGGAGGATAATCAGTGTGAATGAGAGTTCAGCACCAGGGACAGGACCAGTGTGAAGTCAGTAGGAGGAGAATCAGTGTGAATGTGAATTCAGCACCAGGGACAGGGCCAGTGTGGAGTCAGTAGGAGGATCATCAGTTTGAATCTGAGTTCAGCACCAGGGACAGGACCAGTGTGAAGTCAGTAGAAGGATAATCAGTGTGAATGTGAGTTCAGCACCAGGGACAGGACCAGTGTGAAGAGAGTAGGAGGGTAATCAGTGTGAATGTGAGTTCAGCACCAGGAACAGGACCAGTGTGAAGTTAGTGGGAGGATAACCAGTGTGAATGTGAGTTCAGCACCAGGGACAGGACCAGTGTGGAGTCAGTAGGAGGATAATCAGTGTGAATGTGAGTTCAGCACCAGGGACAGGACCAGTGGTAAGTCAGTAGGAGCTAGGATAATCAGTGTGGGTGTGAGTTCAGCACCAGGGACAGGACCAGAGGTAAGTCAGTAGGAGGATAATCAGTGTGAATGTGAGTTCAGCACCAGGGACAGGACCAGTGGTAAGTCAGTAGGGGGATAACCAGTGTGAATGTGAGTTCAGCACCAGGGACAGGACCAGTGTGAAGTCAGTAGGAGGATAATCAGTGTGAATGTGAGTTCAGGGACAGGACCAGTGTGAAGTCAGTAGGAGGATAATCAGTGTGAATGTGAGTTCAGGGACAGGACCAGTGTGAAGTCAGTAGGAGGATAATCAGCGTGAATGTGAGTTCAGGGACAGGGACAGGACCAGTGGTAAGTCAGTAGGAGGATAATCAGTGTGAATGTAAGTTCAGCACCAGGGACAGGACCAGTGTGAAGTCAGTAGGAGGAGAATCAGTGTGAATGTGAATTCAGCACCAGGGACAGGACCAGTGTGGAGTCAGTAGGAGGATCATCAGTTTGAATCTGAGTTCACACCAGGGACAGGACCAGTGTGAAGTCAGTAGAAGGATAATCAGTGTGAATGTGAGTTCAGCACCAGGGACAGGACCAGTGTGAAGTTAGTGGGAGGATAACCAGTGTGAATGTGAGTTCAGCACCAGGGACAGGACCAGTGTGGAGTCAGTAGGAGGATAATCAGTGTGAATGTGAGTTCAGCACCAGGGACAGGACCAGTGGTAAGTCAGTAGGAGCTAGGATAATCAGTGTGGGTGTGAGTTCAGCACCAGGGACAGGACCAGTGGTAAGTCAGTAGGAGCTAGGATAATCAGTGTGGGTGTGAGTTCAGCACCAGGGACAAGACCAGAGGTAAGTCAGTAGGAGGATAAGCAGTGTGAATGTGAGTTCAGCACCAGGGACAGGACCAGTGGTAAGTCAGTAGGAGGATAACCAGTGTGAATGTGAGTTCAGCACCAGGGACAGGACCAGTGTGAAGTCAGTAGGAGGATAATCAGTGTGAATGTGAGTTCAGGGACAGGACCAGTGTGAAGTCAGTAGGAGGATAATCAGTGTGAATGTGAGTTCAGGGACAGGACCAGTGTGAAGTCAGTAGGAGGATAATCAGTGTGAATGTGAGTTCAGGGACAGGGACAGGACCAGTGGTAAGTCAGTAGGAGGATAATCAGTGTGAATGTAAGTTCAGCACCAGGGACAGGACCAGTGTGAAGTCAGTAGGAGGATAATCAGTGTGATTGTGAGTTCAGCACCAGGGACAGGACCAGTGTGAAGTCAGTAGGAGGGTAATCAGTGTGAATGTAAGTTCAGCACCAGGGACAGGACCAGTGTGAAGTCA
The DNA here is from genome assembly GCA_019207045.1 of Branchiostoma floridae x Branchiostoma belcheri. Taxonomy (NCBI): domain Eukaryota; kingdom Metazoa; phylum Chordata; class Leptocardii; order Amphioxiformes; family Branchiostomatidae; genus Branchiostoma; species Branchiostoma floridae x Branchiostoma belcheri. Next base: position 21,423,681 of record CM033028.1, on the reverse strand, counting down.
GTAGGAGGATAATCAGTGTGATTGTGAGTTCAGCACCAGGGACAGGACCAATGTGAAGTCAGTAGGAGGATAATCAGTGTGAATGAGAGTTCAGCACCAGGGACAGGACCAGTGTGAAGTCAGTAGGAGGAGAATCAGTGTGAATGTGAATTCAGCACCAGGGACAGGGCCAGTGTGGAGTCAGTAGGAGGATCATCAGTTTGAATCTGAGTTCAGCACCAGGGACAGGACCAGTGTGAAGTCAGTAGAAGGATAATCAGTGTGAATGTGAGTTCAGCACCAGGGACAGGACCAGTGTGAAGAGAGTAGGAGGGTAATCAGTGTGAATGTGAGTTCAGCACCAGGAACAGGACCAGTGTGAAGTTAGTGGGAGGATAACCAGTGTGAATGTGAGTTCAGCACCAGGGACAGGACCAGTGTGAAGAGAGTAGGAGGGTAATCAGTGTGAATGTGAGTTCAGCACCAGGAACAGGACCAGTGTGAAGTTAGTGGGAGGATAACCAGTGTGAATGTGAGTTCAGCACCAGGGACAGGACCAGTGTGGAGTCAGTAGGAGGATAATCAGTGTGAATGTGAGTTCAGCACCAGGGACAGGACCAGTGGTAAGTCAGTAGGAGCTAGGATAATCAGTGTGGGTGTGAGTTCAGCACCAGGGACAGGACCAGAGGTAAGTCAGTAGGAGGATAATCAGTGTGAATGTGAGTTCAGCACCAGGGACAGGACCAGTGGTAAGTCAGTAGGGGGATAACCAGTGTGAATGTGAGTTCAGCACCAGGGACAGGACCAGTGTGAAGTCAGTAGGAGGATAATCAGTGTGAATGTGAGTTCAGGGACAGGACCAGTGTGAAGTCAGTAGGAGGATAATCAGTGTGAATGTGAGTTCAGGGACAGGACCAGTGTGAAGTCAGTAGGAGGATAATCAGCGTGAATGTGAGTTCAGGGACAGGACCAGTGGTAAGTCAGTAGGAGGATAATCAGTGTGAATGTAAGTTCAGCACCAGGGACAGGACCAGTGTGAAGTCAGTAGGAGGATAATCAGCGTGAATGTGAGTTCAGGGACAGGGACAGGACCAGTGGTAAGTCAGTAGGAGGATAATCAGTGTGAATGTGAGTTCAGCACCAGGGACAGGACCAGTGTGAAGAGAGTAGGAGGATAATCAGTGTGAATGAGAGTTCAGCACCAGGGACAGGACCAGTGTGAAGTCAGTAGGAGGGTTATCAGTGTGAATGTGAGTTCAGCACCAGGGACAGGACCAGTGTGAAGTCAGTAGAAGGATAATCAGTGTGAATGTGAGTTCAGCACCAGGGACAGGACCAATGTGAAGTCAGTAGGAGGGTTATCAGTGTGAATGTGAGTTCAGCACCAGGGACAGAGCCAGTATGAAGTCAGTAGGAGGATAATCAGTGTGAATGTGAGTTCAGCACCAGGGACAGGACCAGTGTGAAGTCAGTTAAAAAAATTGTCTTACCCTGAAGAACACGTCCATCTTGCTCTCTTTCAAGAAGATCTTCTTCACTGCATACTCTTGTCCATCCAACTTATTTTTGACCTAGAAGAGAAACTAAAACTTCACTATCTGTTGTGTGAAGGAAGTGAATTGTATGCATTAGTGAATACAGAAATACACACAAAGAAACAGACACATTATACATGCACCCATCCACCCACATAGAAACACACCCTCCCACAATACACACACACTATGCTTAACTACACACACACACATACACACACACTACACACATTTAACACACAGAGAACATACTACACACATTCACACACTATATATACATACTATACATGAACGCATAAATACACACACACACACACACACACATACACACACACGCGCAATATACTGATCAATAAAAATATTCTAATTCGAAAAAAGATAAAAATAAAACAGAACTTTTATGCATACATGGTGTAAGATAGTGTACATACTGTACATGCATTTAACTTCGCGGGGATTTAATTTCGCGGTAGATAGTGGGAAAAAAGGACTGTTCGCAGTGGTTTTAAGTTCATGGTAGCACCATGCATGGTAGTCTCTTACTGCCATGGAAAAAATGTTCGCGGTGGTTTTAAGTTCACAGTGAAGTGTCCACCGCAAAAACCACAAACATAAAACCCACACAGAAATGTCTGCATTTACAGTAAGTAGTATCTACAATTGACAATAACAGAAGTGTCCTACCTTAAAGACCCTGCCAAAGCCACCCTTCCCTAGTCTGTCTAACTCTAGAAACTCATTTGCATATCTGGAGGCAAACATCTGGAAGGCATCCTGGGGTGGACCGGGCCGTGCTGAGAACACAGGGCTGGAAATGGACAAGGGAGAGATTGTTACATTGTTGGGCACTATGTCATTGTGCCACAAAATACTATAAATGCATCTAAGTTCGCAGAAATTTAATTTCGAGGTAGCGGGAAAAAGGACTTTTACTAAAGTTTTAGCGGTGGTTTTAAATTTGCGGTAGCACCATGCACCATAGTCTCTTACTCAGCGTTCTCGCCAGGTTCTTGAAATTATGCGTCCAAATATTTGGGAGGGGCGTAATGAGCGCCGGAGGCGCGAGACGAGCGCCGCAGGCGCTCGCATTCTAGGGGGGTCCGGGGGCATGCTCCCCCGGGAAAATTTGGATTTTCAAACCCTCTAGAACACAATTTCCTGCAATTTGAGAGGATAATCACGCACTTGAGATTGGATGTCGGTTGCCTCTTTTACTCCCATTTTCAGTCATCGACGACCATCCTCTTCATCAAATTACGTTATATTAAAATAAACTGTAAGCACAGGGAATCAGCCTTCCGTGATCTGGCCCGGCTATTATTTGTCCAGACATGTCTATATAAAAATTTTGGATTTTTGATGCTTCGAAACAGGGCTCTAGCCTGTTCGTTAGCCCGTGGAAAAATTCTGCCAATTTTTTTTCCGTCATTGAATAAAAAAATACCTACCTCGTGCGATTGATGTTGCGCCCTCCCGCATCAAATAGTTTTCCGAGACGATAAAATAACGGCGCCATCACACTTTGTGTTTTTTTTTTCTATTTCGCCCGATGATTTTACTCAAATTTTTCGAATCGGTGGCGTTTTATAAGGCCTTGCCGTCATTTTCCACGAGCGTGCGTTTGTTTCCTGCGACCTCAGGTAACCCCGTTTTCGGCGTGAAATCTTTGACTGGATTTCTCTTTAAAAAGATCAAGAACGTTATACATTACTCGAAGGAGGACGATCTGCTGCCTCTTTGGCAGTGATCAGTGCCGGTGTAGCCTTGAAGTAGTAGCCAGAAAGACGTCCCAACGTGCTGGGCGCTGCGATCGACGGTCTGGGGAGGGGGGCGTGCCGCGCCATGTGCCACGAAGGCCAACGCTAGTGCACAGCCGACTCGATCGACGCTTGACAACAATATTGCGGCCCCTTTTCCGCCGCAAATTTTGTCTTTTTGAAACAAAAGAAATTTTGTAAATAAGAAATAAAGTGTATAGTTTTGGATTCTTCACTTATTTACCGCGCACCGTTTTTTTTAACTTGGATAAATGGGGAAACTTTAATAGTAAATTGTTAGCAGCTAGGAAAGAAACCGGCTCAAGTTGCCAGACGACACGGGCGGCTACCAACGTCACGTGCGCTAATACTCGGTAACTTTTGGTTTTTTTCCCGGTGACCAATGACAGAGTGTAACATTACATTTACCAAACGCTGATTGGTTATTAGGATGATTGGATTTGGACCTGGTGGCCAATCTAGACTGCTTGGCGCCGGCGGCCTGTTGTCAAAGATACCCACTGCCAATCAACTGCCCACAGTGTGAGAACTTTTGTTGAGATATGCAGCACTCGCGCAGAGCAGTTTGTTTGTTCAATACTAGTATTACCCACAAATTTTTAACAAATACGTGAAAATGAGGACAAGTACTGTAAGTATCACGTTAATATCAGAATATAAAATCTGCACAAGATTCCTTCGTATAAAGACAGATTTTTTAAAGATTCCAGATACATTTTGCACACTGGTGGTACAGGTCAGCCTTTCTTTCAGATTTTTTTATGGACGCATTCAGCTGACCCGAGTGCGTCTTTCCAGAAAAACATGCGTCCAAAGACGTAAAGACGTATGCCTGGCGGGAACGCTGCTCTTACTACCATGGAAAAATGTTCGCTGTGGTTTTAAGTTTGTGGTGAAGCGGCCACCGCGTAAACAGCAAACATCAAACCACCGTGAAAATTTCTGCATTTACAGTAAACCTGAGAAGCAAGCAATAATACTCAAGTTTTCTTGAACTATGAGTCAAGCTCCAGGTAGAAGTGTGTACTTGTAAACCCTTAAACCAATAAGAGTTCTCTACCTGTCTTGGAAAAGCAACTTGATTCTGTCTGCTGTTGTTGTGGGTCTGGAAAGGGGCACCACAGCCTGCAAAAGGTGGAAAAATAAAGAATTTATCTCAAGTAACATTCATGCCTGGGATGCCAATAAGATTTAACCAGAAAGAATATAAATACGCGACACATGCACATGCATGGACTAGTGGACACAGACACACGCATATGCACACACGCACACACACACATAAGCACACGCAAGCACACACAGACACACACACACAGACAAACACACACGTACACGCACACACACACAAACACACACAAGCACACACAGACACACACACACACACAAACAGACACACACACACGCATGCACACACACACGCACAGACAGATAGACCACACAGACACAGAAGTGAAACAAATTTATATAAGTAAGGAAGTCCATAGAAGATGATATTGGAAATCAGATGACCACTCACATCTGCCTGGACAGTCCGGACACTCTCCACTGCAGCGCTGACCAGGTTAGAGAAAGCCTTCTTGTACTGCTCCCGAACTGACCCAAACTCATCCAACCAGCTCACACCTGATACTATCTGCAGCAATATCATAAATAAAGTATTTGTTTTTCCTCACCTTTTACTTTTTAAAAAGGCACTACTATGTAGTAAAGTTTCAATGGCAATAATGACAATAATGTATGCTAAAAGTAAAGTAAAGTTACTCAAGCAACTGGATATAATTACACCTCTCAGTTTAACGGAGACAGGTAGGGAGTCGGAGACCGGTGTTGGCAGCAGTTTGAAGTCTTTAATGACCAAACTTCGGCCAACAGCTAAAACTGAAACGAGCTGTCAGCAAAACTTCAAAAATAAGAGACTAAACTATTAACGAGTCATAACGACCTAATCTAACATATCCTGTAGGCCACCAAATGTGCCCTCTAAACTACAATATGTACTAGCCTGATAAGCAATGTTGCTGTACACTGCTGGCTATCCTAGATACAAAGGGAACCATATGATGGGTGTTACTTCTAATTATAATAGCTTAAAGCTATAACACGATGCCTAACAAGAAATTTTGCTCTATATTGATGACTATCTTGAAATAGGTGAACCATATAAACGATTACTACTGGGTATACAATCTTACAGGTGGTAACAAGAGACCTAACAATAAGAGCTTATGATAACGAGATAACTAACAAGAGTTTTGCTCTATATTATTATTAATGCCTATCTGCATAGAGGGTGAACCATGTAAAATGGTTACTCCTGGTTATACAATCTTACAGGCCGTAACAAGAGACCTAACAATAAAGCGCTATAACTAATGAGTTGCCTAGATACAGGGTGAGCCATATGCCTGGGTTACTGCGATTAATAATGTCTTCGAAACAATAACATGCTTGAGCCTCATGTGAAGGTGAGATTATGATAACTGTCCTAGAGTTCATTGTGTTGCCAGCTTGGGTGGGTGGAGGTGAGATTTTTCCATGAGAGTTCTCTCCCAGGCCCTGGAGCCGCAGTGCAGTCTGGGAAACGTCGGTGCAATTCCCCACAATAACGCCTGGGGGCGCCATTCTACCACAATTACACCTCTCAGTTTAACGGAGACAGGTAGGGAGTCGGAGACCGGTGTTTGGCAGCAGTTTGAAGTCTTTAATGACCAAACTTCGGCCAATCCGGCGAAGCACGGGCCAAACACCGGTAGAGAAGACGATAGAGTAGGTGTTAATTCGTATATGAGTTCTTTAGTTGGTTTGTGTGGTTGAGAGTCACAGATGATCTGTCATGGTAATTGGATAGAGCAAAGCGGTATGATGAGAGGACTGGACAGGGATACGGAGTCCTTGGAAGTTGTGTTGACCGTACGAGTAGACCAACTCATGTGACCCGCCTTGTGTGTAGACTTGACCGGAGGATCTACTATGCTGTGTAGCTCGCTATCACGTGGGGCACCGACGCACACCTGAGTGTCAGGTGAGTCAGGAGAGTTGCCAAGGATGCGCGGTCTGTGCGGCGACGGGGCATCAGCAATTACGTATGTGCGCAATCCACGTAACGGAGAAGGTAAGTGATCCGCAGTGATGACCAGAGGATCTACGACGCTGTGACGCTGTCATCCCGTGGGCACTATAAACTGAGGTGCGCAGTCCACGTGAAGGGTCATCCCGTGGGGCACTATAAACTGAGGTGCGCAGTCCACGTGAAGGGTCATCCCGTGGGGCACAATAAACTGAGGTGCGCAGTCCACGTGAAGGGTCAGCTAGGCAATTGACATGAGTAGAGTCAGCGTTCAAACGACCAAGACAAAGATCAGTGGGATGATATGGATTGTCTACGATGCTGGCTCCGAGAGCAGCGGGAACTGGAAGTGGGCTGTTGGAGATTATCAGCATCTGTACCATGAGGCAGAAACGAACTGTCCCTGATCTGATAAACGCATTTAAGATTTGTGTAGTCCTGTATGGACTTTAGTGAAAACACAACGAGTAGTGAACTGTCCCTACCTACTTGGGAACTGTTGTTGAGCAGAAGGAAACTTGAGAACTCGGGCATCCTGCCGGGGACGAAACATTAATGACACCCGGCGACCGGGGAGGATGGCAGTCTAGTCAATCTTCCTTCTGCTGAGAAGTCATCAAGGCGTCGCGCTTGTCCTTGTCATTGTACGGGCACGATGCGGCAGGATGGTCCGCCGGAAGGGTCGGACGCCACTTCATGCAAAACTTGCATTTGTGCAACTTGATCCCGAACGGGGAGTCATGATCAGAATTGTGCGAGCATTGTCCGTACTGGTACTTAGAACATGGAGACTTGCCTGCGTTTGGCTTCGGCAGGGATTTCTCCTGCGGCTTCTTCATGTATTTCAGCTTGAGCCTGGAAATCTTGTCGAGAACGCGTGGGTCTTTGAACTTAAGGATGCCACGCTCCACGTGAATGAGCACAGTTTTGTAGAAGTTCTTGACGCCCTGGAACGTGTATATCGGCACGTCTAACATCAAATCTTCCAGCATGGCCATTCTGACTTCCCTCTCATGCTTCTTCGTGTGGGGATCGTTAATGATAGCAAGTTCCCCCGACACAAACTGGCTCCACGTAAGGGACTCGTGGGTTGGTGGTGGGTCCTCAAATACATGCATGTGCGCCCATTCCACCTCCTGCACAACTTTGTCATGAGCTTTCCTGGTGAGACCACTCTTGAGCTTATTACCTCTGCTTTTGGTATGCATGACCGGGGCGCCGAGCAGGCTGTCACGGTGGCGCTTACGAGCTGCCCTTTGTTGCAACTTGCTCAATTTCCTCAACTCCTTGAGGGAGGGCCTTGATGTGTCATCGCTACTGTCTTCGCTGCTCTTAACGGTTGACGCGACGCTGGTGTTGGCCTCCGAAGTGACGTTACTCAGCGATGCAAGGTCGTCCCGCAAGGTCGATTCCAGTCGCTCGACCTCCCTCGTCATTTTCGCTATCAGAGCGCTCTCAGAGTCCACATCAACTGAATCCTCGTCACGATACCTTGCAGGCTTTTTTGTCTTGCGTCTTCCTGCGGCTGATGACATTTTGAGGCCCGATTGAGGACGATTTTTAATCGATTGCCTGAGATAAATTTTCACTGAGATTTTTCCATGAGAGTTCTCTCCCAGGCCCTGGAGCCGCAGTGCAGTCTGGGAAACGTCGGTGCAATTCCCCACAATAACGCCTGGGGGCGCCATTCTACCACGATTTTGGAAACGGTCAGACATTTCTGACAACCATTCAGTGTCTTTCGTCAGTGACACTGACCAATGCAGATGTCTAACCTTCATCAACGTATAATGACATTAATGCCTCTCAAAGCTAGGCCAAAATACTTTGTCAACAAGTTACACGAAGCATTTCATTGATCACCTTACCTTCATTTTAGTCAGGTGCTCGCATATAACTGAAAATGCAATAAAAAACAACATGATGTCAGTTCAATGATGATTAACAAAAAATATACTGTACTGTACTGTACTAACAAATAACATAAAAGAATCCAAAGTTGGACAACATAAACATTATGATAATGTAAAATGTTCATTTTGATAACTATGTATAGATAAACATTCCTTTTTTATCATTTCAAAAAGAGTTTCAAGAATTAAAGTTCAGAATCTAAAATGTAAGACATACCAGATACACAAACACATTTTTCTACTTGTGAAAGGATCAGGGCTTAAAAATACTTTTGACATTCTGTTTCCTACAATATACGATTAATTATTTATAATGAATCTTTTAAGCTCAGGAAATTGCAAGTTTCTTCAAGTTTTAGGGCAATTATCTAGTGTAAGGGCATCTAGTGTGTCCAATTTCTTGTTATTTTAAGAAAAGCGCATCCAGATTATGCATGCCTGGCTAAAATCCTGCTGTCAAACCCTGACACAACCTTTAAACAATTTGTTCCTCTTCTCCTGGTCGGTCTCGTACAGGGAGCAGAGATGCTCCAGCATGGAGACCAGGAGCATGCTGGGAGCCGGGTTGGCGGCCTGTCGTCGCACCACGGCGAAGTTACTGGCGCTGGTGTAACTACTATCCTCCAGGTCTGACTCTGGGGGGATCAGAAACAAACTCTCAAAACATACATACATAAGTCTTGCTGCAGTACTGTAGGAAACTGACAGGAGGCGCTGGTGTAGCGCTGTCCTCCAGGTCCAACTCTGGGGGGTCAGAAACAAACCGTCAAAACACACATACACAAGTCCTGCTGTAGTACTGTAGGAAGCCGACAGGAGGCCCATTATTGAACTTGACCTTCGTCTTACGGACACCTACCCACCTACCAAATGTCATGAAGATCCGTCAACAGCTTCTCGACTTATGCTGTTAATATCAAACATACATATATAGCTCATATATATACCTCAGCCACACACACACACACACACACACACACACACACACACACACACACATTATAGAAGTGACAAACACAAAATGTACACACACACACACACAAACCAATACTTCACTACATTCAACATTTTTTCAGGCGCCAATGGTAATTTTCCATTTATATCCGACCTCCGTCTATGCAGCTGTTTGCAGCTATCTCACTATATAACGTTAACGTTATCATATCAGTTACACGGCGCCCCTCCCCTTTCAGTTTGTGATTGTAACGGTCATCTTTTGTGGAGAAATACACAGAAAAACTACGTAAAACCAAACCATTTCTGTCTTACCGTCGAAGTCGGCCAGAGAGCGAGCCGAATCAGCATCAAAACTGAAGCCGCTGTGCGTGGAACGTTGCGAAAGTTCCTGAACAAGGAGGCCATGTTGGTCTTGACTTTGCGGCGCCGATGTTCGATTCAGCGGCCCGTCAACGTTCTTCCCTCGGTCCCTGACAAACCCTGCGCCCGAGCCGAACATACCTCACGTCCCGGTAATGTCACATTGCTGGTAAAAACCCTGGTTTTACTCCAACATATGTTTGGAGCTTACCAGAACATTCTGTTGAACGTGTTTTTTATACGGAAGTTTGAAATGATGAAACTTGGTACACATGCAATAGGTCAGAGGTCAAACGTTCAACATTGAAGAGAACATAGCTACACATTCTATACATAAAGGTTGTAATACCAACCCACATATTACATGCGTTATATATATCAATCTTTATATTTTCCTTGAATGAAATGTGTAGAAAATGATTTTTTTACTAGTTTTTTCAACACGTTTTGTAAAAAGAGAACATTTTTTTTACTTAATTGGGTAGAGAGTTAGAAGATATTTTGTTTCACGAATTTAGCGCTATTGTTACTACTAAACAGCAAAAGCATGGCGGCCACCGGTGCAGGAAAAACCATGGACAAGGAAAAGAAATACGATCGTCAGCTAAGGTGTGTATTTAAGGTCACTTTGTGCTTTCTTGTGGTTAGGTATGTAACTATTGTCTCTAAAGAAATATTGTGAAATGCTTTTGCGACCATGCTACCCGCTAGGTTATCTCTGACTGGTGCAAAACGCCTAGGCTAGTACTAGTAGGCTAGTCACAGAGGAGAGTCAGAAAGTATCTGTCACAGTAGTAGCATAACTCTGGTTGAGTCAATTTGTCAGGGACAGAGACTTCATATAAATGTCACCCCAACTAAGCTATGGATGGATTGGATTGTCATGATATTTGGCATGTGGTCTATAAAACGTCTTTACGTGTCCAACAAATTGATGAACTTTTCGGACACCTAGTGACTCTCTTAGGTACTGCAGTTGGTCTTAAATATTTTGTTTACTATTATATATGTTTGTACATATATAGGCTGTGGGGAGACCATGGCCAGGCAGCACTTGAGGCATCCCGGGTGTGTCTGGTGAATGTAACAGCCACTGGCACGGAAACACTCAAGAACCTCATCTTACCAGGTAGGCAGCAATGTTGCAAGCATTTCAAGCTCCCATGTTACAGTGCATGGCCATTGGGAGATGGTTAAATCACTTTCTGACAACAGAGAACAAAGAAGTTGCAGACGGAACGCAAGTCTTGAGACTCTTGACCCGTGACTGAGGTCATCGGGCAAAACCAACTATTACCAGCCACAGTGGTGACGTTCTTGCTAGTTTATACTTCTGATTTTTATATTTGTCAGACAAGTCATTAGTTCATATGCTTTGCTGCCGTTGTACTGAAGGTTTTAGCTGGTGTCACCCTGGTTTCGCATCCTGGGCAACGGTGGTAACATCCATATCGGGAACCCTGGCGTATTGTAATTGAATTATGGGAAGTGTGCAAAAGGTGTATTGAATCATTCTACTAGCCTGCACACTTTGCATGTGCCCTTTGTGCCACTGTCAAAAATTTGACTGTATTTGGAGACTGAAGTTGCTGTTGGTACAAATTTTCTTTGCTTTAAAATGTGTGGATATGACATACATGTACTAGATGAAATACAACACACTGTATTCTGCATCACCCTCAGAGTCAGACCTAGTCCTCCCATGAGTTGGATCACCCTCTGGCCTTTGGCTGTCAGGTGATCCTATCTGCAGTTGGGCTGGTACCGACCTCGGTTGATGCGGAACACACAGTGTTGTATTCTACATATAGCTTGCTTTACAGACGTGCATGTATGTATCTTGAAAGCTCATCTGTAGGGGTCATTGGGGGTCTTATTTGTTTCATCTTCATTACAACCATACCGTGTACATTTAGATGTTGTCATGTTAATAAAGATACATGTATTGATGACTACGGTATAGAAAATAAATCCATATACATTATGTACATGAAGATTGGCTGGAATGAGCAATCATGATTTTGCAAACTTGTTGTTTCTTGTACTTGCAGGTATCGGCTGGTTTACCATCATTGATGGTGGCAAAGTGACCGGAGAAGACGTGGGCAACAAGTAGGTCATGTTATAGATAGTCGTAGCACACATTCTTCCATCTTGGTAGTAGCCATCATTCCAGATGGTACTTTGCTCCTATGTTCACTTCTGCTACCCGTCTGGGGAACTGTGTTATTCAAACCTTTTGGTGATGACGTCAGTTAATGAGTGGATTAAGGAATGGGTTCTAGAGCACTCGTTCGATGACAACAGGCTCTTTTGCAAGCAGATGGAGGGCGTTTTGGCTGTTGGAATGCCTGTTTGAACGAGCGCTTGAACCCATTCCTTAATTCACTCATGTGTAGGGACCAATCAGTGCCCTTGTTAGCTAGTGTTAAGCTGATTCTTGGTCCCTTTCACTTAGGGATATAATAAAGACACACATAACGCTGTGTTCCACGTGTGTATTCCCTGAACCTCACATTCCAAGCTCGACTGTTCCATTCGTACGGGGAGGGGGGAACTAGGCTATTCTAATCTAAGTAATCTAACATTCCCCCTTTTTTCTTTTCTATTCTAGATAACGTCACATAAGTTGAAACATTGAAATCTACCAGAAATTTACACCATTGTCTAAAGAACTTCAGTAACAGAATATACAGAGCTATATTTAAAACTATCAAGGTTGCATGACTAAAAGGTTACATAAACTGATGAGCTGCGTTCTACAGAAACTAGACAGTGTAATACTTATCAGATCTTCATAACAGTGTAATACTCGTCAAACTTCCCTTATATAGATAACTTTAGAACAGTGTAATACTCATCAAACTTTCCCCTATGTCCTTTTTTTTGTTACTGGCCGTATGACTTTAAATGTCCTTATGGTAATGCAACCATATTTTTTTCCATCTTCATCATGCACTCTTCTCACCCAGTCCATTACCCATTACAATACTTATGGACTTCTTACCACCTACACTTGTTAAGACTTCTGACCAAGTCAACTACAACACTTGTCAATAATGTAGACTTCTTACCAAGTTAACTACAACACTTATCAATAATGTGGACTTCTGACCAAGTCAACAACAACATTTCAATCATGTGGACTTCTTACCAAGTCAACAACAACATTTCAATAATGTGGACTTCTTACCAAGTCTAGTACAACACATATCAACAATGTGGACTTCTTACCAAGTCTAGTACAACACATCTCAATCATGTGGACTTCTTACCAAGTCTAGTACAACACATCTCAATCATGTGGACTTCTTACCAAGTCTAGTACAACACATCTCAATCATGTGGACTTCTTACCAAGTCTAGTACAACACATCTCAATCATGTGGACTTTTACGTCTTGTCGTTCTCTTCTGCGATCACTTCTGTCATTAACTGTTCTCGGTGACTCCCATAGTCGTCCCATATATACTGTACTCGTAAACTAAACCAGATGGTGCTACAAGCTAACAACCACCCCTGATACAAGCTGAACGGTCCCCATCCTTTCCAGCACAACAGTAATATATGAAACAGATGTGCTGAGACACTGTCTTCTCAAAACACACTAAAGTAAACACACAGAACAAAGGAATTGGGTCACCGGAAATAATTTCAAAACCCACTGCATACAGCTAGAAGGCCACATATGTATAATAGAAATTAACACAAACAACAAACTGGTCACTGTCCTTTTCCTCTCACAGTTCTACTGTTTACAGTTCAGTTCATACAGATCAGGGCAGTCCTCTTGCCTGGAACCAGGTCCTCTCGAACACTGCAGCCCCTTGAGTAGAATCCTCCCCGCCGACAATCACCGAACCCGCACACGATGGCCGGTCCTGCAGGCTACACGATCCTGGAAAGTTCCTCTCACAACTGTCCACACTCGAGTCTTCTGAATAGGGTCCTCCATGTCCTCCCAGAAATCCTCTGGAACTCAGTCTCTCCTTCTGCACTGCCATTTTCGGGTTACACCCTAGTTCTCCTTGCCCCGCTTTCCTGGCTTCCACGAATCCAAACACCTGCCACGTTTGACCACTCCCTGTGCATCGAGCCGTTCACACGTCGCCATCTTGGAAATCTCAGGTCGCCCTCCAAGCCAATGCACAAAAACGTCCGAGAAATCGGGCACCGTCGAAACCAGAGACCCGGATCGTCGACTCTAAATGTCTAGAGTTGCACCCTCTGCTACCATTGTTAAGCTGACTCTTGGTCCCTTTCACTTAGGGATATAATAAAGACACTCACACATAACGCTGTGTTCCACGTGTGTATTCCCTGAACCTCACATTCCAAGCTGGGCTGTTCTATTCGTACGGGGAGGGGGGAACTAGGCTATTCTAATCTAAGTAATCTAACAGTTAGAGTTGTCATTTAGGTTCCTACTATCCTAGACAAATTGTTTGCTGATTGGTTATCATGTGAATTCAAACAGACCTGTCTAAAATGTTTTATTTTCTTTGATCAATTTGTACAGCTTCTTCCTTGAGAGAGACAGCATTGGAAAGGTGAGTCGGAAACTATGACTATCTTTCTTTAGCTATTAAAGGTTATACTGCAGTTTAGGATTAACCTGCAAGATGGCATCGTTACTCAAGATTTTGAAAACTACAGCATGTACGGTACCTAATTACCAAGTCATAGTAACATTATGAAAGCAGTTATTATAATAACTATTTTCCAAGTAAAAAAGGACTCACCTATTATTGTCTTATCCTTTGCTCTTCTTCAGCTGATGCTATATAGGTTGTTACATGTACCTCAAATTTATAATTTAAACATAAACACGTGTGATAACTATACTAATAATGCCTCCAACAAATGGAAAATAGGAAGGTGCATCACTCTGTGAATGTTAATGTCGCTTCAAGTCTACGAATAAAATTGTTCTTTTGCAGTCTCGTGCAGAAGTGGCTACAGAATGTCTGTTGGAGCTGAACTCAGATGTGCGTGGGGACTTCATTGATGAGGTAATTATATAATAAAGTGATCTCTAAAGGATCTTTGCTATGTTTTGATATCTATACAAGCAAAAGGTAGTCCACTCTTAAGTTGAAAGTTCATCTGTGTTGGTAAAAATCGTTCAGGATCAATACTAAACTTCTAACGCAAAAGATTTTGACTGAACAGCACCAGTCTTTGTCAAGAAATGGGCAATCAACTGCGTCTGTGACGCCACGTTATGCAGATAGAACATGTGACTCAGTGAGCAGTGGATCATAGGTTGCAGAAAGCCTATGGTGCCCCCCGTCTCTTTTTAGGGATGATCCACTGCTGACTGAGTCACTTGTTCTTTCTGCATAATGTAACAACCATGAATCGGTGGATTGCTCATTCTTTGACAAAGACTAGAGTTGGTCAGTTGAAAATTTGGGTACCGGTAAATCCAATTTTTGAGATGGAAGTTGAAGTTCAGCTGTTATCCAGTAATCTAATCTAATCTTGAGGTTGCATGTGTAAATTTGATCCTCTCACTTGTTGTTGTACCCAAGAACCCAGAGCACCTGTTGGAAGCCAACCCGGAATTCTTCCGTTCCTTCAGTTGTGTGATTGCGGCACAGATGCCTGAGAGGTGGGTAACATAATGCTTTATCTCAGAGTTTTTTCCATGAAATATCTAGACTTATGTAGGGAGGTGGAGTGAAATATACTGTATTTGCTCATAAGCAAATGTCAACCCTGCTTGTTAGAATCATGTCTGGTTTGATTGTAGTTCATCAAATTTGCTAATAAGGTTTTGATAAACTTAACATAAGCCAATTGATCACTTCTGGTCACCCTACAGTGAACGTGATTAGCATAGTTTTTTCTGATAGAAGATATGTATGACTGCAAATTTAAAAACACCTCCCCATGGATTAGTAGCCTCTTCCATTGACCTCATGACCTGGAATGTATGTAAATGACTTGTGATACATGTACATGTACCTCTTCTTGCCAGCCTTTGAGAAAACCTCTTTGACCTCCAAGTTGACTTTGAAATCCTGCCAATCTCCAGTTACACTGTCTTCCCACTGATACTGTTATCAGCGCTAAATTTGGTACAAGAAAACGTACACATAACGTCATAAGATACGTTTGATAAAATTTCATTCGCATTCATATAAAATGCAACAATAGCTAAGTAAAGTAATAGCTGGAAGACTTTTAGAGACTTGAGACTTGAGAGACTTTCAGACAACTCTTTCAGACAGTATAGATGTTTATTGACAATCCAAAGTCAAGAAAACAATAACTACATGGTAATATAATTTCACTCTTCAATCTTAATATAGTCTCATAATCTAACACATGCATTTCCCATCCTCCCTGACAGGGGGAGCTGCTAATGTATGGCATTAGATGCCAGTCAGATACAAATAACAGTACTACATGTACTATGTAAATACATGACTATTGTATGCCTTTATTGGCCCATACATGTATTATACTAATTTTGATTCTCACTCAAGGAAAATCTGCTATAACTATAACTGATTCATAATCAGTTTTATTATCATGCATAAGTATTACGCTACATATATCAACCACAAACATATAAGTCATAAATCTATGTTATTATGATTGTACCTAAAAATGCAAAGTAACTCCTTGTTACATGACTCACATCAAGAACTCTCAAGTCTTTTGACATAAAAGAATACATTTGTCATCAAAGCTTTACATGTATATCCTAAAAAGTGCATACAAATGTTTATGTCATACCTGTGATGCGAAAATGTTTGATACGGGTGTTCCGGACCGTGTGAAAACTTTCCGTATCACATGGTTCTAAGTTGTATCACATAGGCTTCCATCGAGTAAATCGAGCTATTTCGAAACGGGCCGAATATGGCACGGTTGAAAATTCGACTTCCGGATTTGGATGTTAGAATTGCTGTTGTTGCAATCTTTTGTTCGAGGACACAATATTTTCTCAACTCCCGGTGCATTTCGCATCGAAATATGTATTTTCTCAGGTGGGTATCCTTCCCGCGGTTGGGCAATCCTTCCCAAGGTCGGGCTGGTACCTTGGGTGATACGGTATACACCGTGTTGTATTCTATATATATATAACTGACGCTATACTTTTAGTACACTATGAGTATGACATGAAAGTTGACAGAATTTGGCATTTATCCATCCCTGCCTGTCAACTCCAAGCAGATTATACATCTGAAACACAACACCAGAGAGTTGTTACACAATGTATGTCACTGCTAGGGGTCGGTACTGGTACAGAAAATTCAGGTCCAGGTCCAGAGGATCAGGTCTAGGTGTGGGCATTGTGAATGGGCAATACTCAAAACAATTGTCCATTTTGCTACAAAGTAATCTGTTTGGTGGAGTATCCTATTTTAACATAAACAATGCTAACTGGCTCTAATAAGTTAGACCGAGTTTGACTGTAGAAACTTCATAGAAATGACTCTCTTCTAGTTCGCTCTTGCTATTTTCTTGGACCAATAAGCCTCAAAACACGTGAACGCCGTAATGCGGGTACAGTATCATAGTCTATCATGGTAATGAAAGCTCAGTACAAAAGCTCAAAGTCAAAGTCAAACTTACAGAATGATATTGTGAGTTACATGTATGAATGTACAAAATCAACAAAATTCCGGTCCTCGTGGGAGTAAGTAGTTTCAGTGCAAGTGAATATCTTCTAGCCTTCACAGAAGTTACTTGCTTTTGTAGAAGAACATGATGCTGGTAGACACATTGAAGCTAATTGAAGTTTTCCAAGGTATCAGAGCACCAACAATGATTACCAGTAGTGGTTTAAGTATATATTTTGCTTTGACGTGGGCAAGAACGTGTGAATCGAATTACCCCAAAGCTCCCCCTTTTCACAACTAGTCTGTTGTTAGTCAAATATACGTTCAACATAGCTTTGAAAACTGCCCAGGTTATGTGTTACATATTAGGCATTACCATTGTTTCAATAGCTCACTCATCCATGTAATACTATGAGGCTTTGTCTACTCACTGTGACCCTCTTGCATGTACGATGTAGAAGCGATAAAAAGACAACATTGTCGGCAAAGCTGGACAAATATAATGACATGTTAGCCCAATGTAGTTACGTCAGTGTAGTCTGGGTGCCATACGATCTACTACTGGGGTAGTGCACCCTCACACTCAGGGTTGACATCGCGGCAAAGCCTAACGATATCACCCCTGACAATTCAGCCAGGGTATTTGGGTATTTGGGGCGCCTTGCTTATGAATAATAATGAGCTTGTCTGATTTGTAGCGGGCCAATCAGCGACCGGATTGCAAGTTTCGAACAAACAGCATACGGCGCGGCGTGTACAAAGATCTGTTTATCTTTGCGTGATGGTAATGTTTTTTTTTTCCGTATGCTAGGTCGGTACATGTATACGGTGATGCCGTGGTTACCCTATACCCACAGAACCGACAAATGTTAAATTTGGTACCTGATAAAGACGTCTGGATGCTGAAAGAACTGTGAAACGTTACGCCGGTACTGTTATCTTGCTCTTGAATATTAATGAGTCGCCTTATATGGCGCCTTTCCGAGCTTTCGACAACAAAAAGCCATCTCTCTGATAGCCACGCCCCAAATACCCAAATACCCTGGCTGAATTGTCAGGGGTGATATCGTTAGGCTTTGCCGCGATGTCAACCCTGAGTGTGAGGATGGGGTAGTGTAGTAATTACCGTCCTCTGTCAGTGGCAGCTCAAAGCTCATGATTTTGGTTGCTAAGTCCACACCAATTTCATTTGTGGCTTCTCAGATTTGCCTGTCCATTTGTTCCATTTTCAAAAAAAAGTTAAGTCCCAATAAAAAATGATATAGGTTTTGCTTTTACACCAGGTCCTGTAAATATTACCATTCAGAGCCACATACACATAATTTCAGTTTAAAAACAATGCCTTTTATTCAGAACATTAGTAACAATCAAACTAAGGATTCTGGAACAGATTCATTGTTTAAAACGTGCCATTAAACTCCTCAAGCTGTTGTTTTTTGTGTTACTTTTTTAAGCTTGTGTTATTTCACCCCAGATCTTTTGAAAAAAATTATTTTTGTCTTTATTTCAACCTGTCCAATTTTTTCTGAAAAAATCTGAGAAGCAATAAATAAATTTGGTGTGGCCTAACGACAGATTGAGCCAGCTGTTACTAATATATGGAGCATACTGCCAAAAATGTCAAGGTATGTAGTCTTATACTGTAATTATAGCCTTTTTGAAGCTGCAAGGGCAGTGAGTTGTTGTCTGCAGTGTCTCTAGGGCACGGTATTGGATGGCATACATGTAGCCCATTATTTGAATATACTAGCTTTAGTATAGGAGCCCCGATATATAGTAGATTGGATGGCACCCAGGCTTACGTCCGTGATAGTCATCATTGTTAAAGATGAGGTGATCTCACTGCATAAAAACTCAAATTTCCGGGAATTTCTGGGCTCTGACAAACCCGTGAAACTCGACATATCCTGGTCGTGTATCCATCCAGTATGTCCCATCATTGAAATTCCCATATATTCCTGGACATGACCCTGCCACGTCAAGTTTCACGGGTGTTCCAGGTCCCAGAAATTCCTGGAAATTTGAGTTTCCGTGCAGTGTGTTGTGTGAGTGAAGCTGGGATGGTTCCTTGCCTGCCGTACGTTTAGGGCCCGATCAGCCCACCTGCACATTCCAGCAACTCCATACGCAGGCTGATGTAGTTGTGCCAGCTGCGCGGGCGCACGCGCACGTAGCGAGCACGGAACGGCTGGGCGAAGATGTGCCTCACGGCAGTCACCTTGTCAAAGTTTCCTCCAAATATCTAGGAAGACGACAGAAGAAAACAATATTATACTTATCATACTTATCTTTCTGTCTTCTATATCCTTCTACATCAGATTCTATAGCTGACGTTCTATACCATCATTTTTCTGTTTAGTCCTTATCACACATTTAGGACCTTGACTGGTGGTGAACCCACAGCCCGAACACAGGGAAAGATATGCATAGTATTACACTTAAAGTGCTACGACATGTCTGCGTGCTCCCAAATCCGTTGGCTTCCGTAGATTTCGTACAGACTTAGGCGGTACTTACCACTTACGGATCCCAAAAGATTGCCCACGTTTTTGTACGTAGACAGCACGTATTTGTACGTACGGCGGATTGTTAGGCTTCACAGCAGGCTCTCTGGAGCCTTTTTTTGGCTGATAATACACTTTTGCTGGCCATTTCTTTTTGTACTGGGTCCCTGATTGCTGGCCTTCTCTGACTGCCGGCCAGCAACAGACAGTGACAAACAAACAAACAAACAAACAAACCCTGTACACAAAAAGAAATGGCCAGCAATAGTGTATTATGAGCCATGAAAAGGCCCCAGAGAGCCTGCTATGGAGGCTAAAGTTGTGCCCTTAGCTTAAGATACCTGGGGGTTGCCCTTGTTGTCTCTGAGATAGTCCACAGCATTGCAGGAGTTGTTCCTGTACTGTATGTTGTAGGAGGTGACCCACTCCTCTGTCAGGAACCCCTTCCCAGGCCGACCCTGGGTCACGATACCCCCGATCAGCTTGTCCTTCCCCAAATCAATCTGTAACAAGAGTCAGGAGAAAACCAGTACAAAACATGAAAGTCTTGTGGCGTCGTGTGTGGTGTAACTGGAGCGTTGGGCTCGGAATATAGAGGTCCGGACTTTGATACTCGCCATGCCCCCGACGTTTTGTCCTAGGAAAAGGCACTTTACACAACCTTTCTCACTTCACCCAAGTGTAAAAATGGGTGCTTGACTTGCTCATTGCAAGGGACCTCGTTGAACGCAGGACGCCCATTTTACATCCTTTCCTAAAGAAAGCCTGAGGTGCCCTACCCAGGATTGAACCAGGGTCTCCCCGGTTACCAACATATTACAAATTAGAACCATGCAGGAGCTCAACTGTGAGGCTGCTACCAATTGAGCTACAGGGACATCCCTACATGCATGTGCACGTACCTCTATGTAATGTCCATTGTGGATGGTGTGCGGAGACCAGGCACCATCGGGGTTGTTCAGGTAGCCATAGAAGGCAAGCCCGGGGCGTTTCCTCGCGTTGTAGATGGAAGAAGCCTTGTACTGGTTGGTGCGGATGATCTGTGCCTCCATTCCGACTGGTTCAAGTCGCGCGCAGTAACCTACCAGGAAAACAACCGTCAGTTCTCAAAGAAAACTTTACCTAATCATCACTGAAAAAGTTGAGACTTTGGCTGACTCTATCTACTGAGAAGTTTCTGGGATGGGAAGTTTGAGACACGTGACTGCAGCAAAGGTGCCAGATAACCTGTGTCGCCCCCTGTCTCGGCTAAAATTAGTAAAAATCAAATCCTAGAGTCAGAGCCAGATATATTTGATTGAGGAGTGAAGGAGGCTCAGTACAATCTGTCTCACCGTCTGACAATAAGCTGAGACGGGGGGCGACACAGGTTATCCGGCACCTTCGACCAAAGATTTGAGTAACAGGTAAAGCAAACCTCAGTATGAATACATGCTTCCACAGCATTTAAGCTGCAGAGAAAAAATGGCTAGTATGCAGTGTCCTTTTTAGAGTTGGTATTTCTCCCCATACACACTTAGCTCTATCTGTACGTGTGTTTTTAAGATAATGACGATTTGCATAAATCGGACAATGATTGGGAGCGCTATGTTTCCAGTATTGTACACTACATGTACCATAAGTTAACTTAAAGGCAGGTCTGCATTTTGTTACAAATTACATCCACTCCAATGCTCTGTGAACCAGAATTAATTCTTTACTGACACCGTGGCTTGAACACAGAAGGTTAGGTTGTATCAGGACAAGTTCCAAGAACTGTTGCCAGCAGTGTCGCTGGCCTGGAAAAAACAGTTCTTGTTCTGACAGTAACAGTTATGATCCAAATGTAGTCCAACAACACAGATGCTTAAAGTGTAATAGTTATGTTGGCTTTGTGCCACATAACGCCTAACAGCCAGATGTGGTCAGCTAGTTGTCAAAGCTACTAAGTCTTGCACTTGCATGTAGACTGCAATTAATGGGTAAATTAACTGTGGTCCACTTCTTGTTTAGCAATATATAACAATTCACAACTAAGTTTGGCCAGTTACTGTAGTTAAGCCTGGCGTAAGGTCACAAATTCAATATTTTCCATACCGTGATCAGGTAATACAAACTTTTGTTTTTGTTTGATGAAGTTCTCTTAACCTATTAAAAAAGTCAGTCCAAAATGACAGGAGCGTACTGTGATGATAACACCCCCTGGCAGAATGTACAGAAACTGCACTGCAAAAACACAGACTGACAGACCAACAAGAATTTGAAGATCTCATGTCCATATTGAGGAGTTTCAAGAATGTCTTTCATTGAAGTTCATTAATCATACAAATAAGTTTTTGATTCACATTATATGTGTCTATTGATCACTTCCTGTCACTCTATGGTGAACATGACTGGCATGATTCATAACGATTATGTATAACTTAAAAATGCAGACAAACGACTGACCTCCCCATGCATTAATAGCCTCTTCCATTGACCCTATGACCTGGAATGTCTTTTATTTCTGATAAATGACTTAGTTCTACCACGGTTTATATCCTGTCACTCCAGTAAGTTTCACCTTTGCAATTATGACACATACTTCACCCTCACTTCCTGCCATTCAACTGCGGTGTATTCCTAATTTAAATAATAACTACCAACACATACCAACACAAATATCTTGACACACTGAAAATATCTCCATAGACAAAACAGTACCTCCACACTCCAGTAGTTCAAACCTCATGGAGATGTGGTTGTTCCATGTGCGAGGGTTGATACGGATCCACCTGGCCTCCAGGGGTTCGGGAAGAAGGTTCTTCACAGGTGTGTTCTTGTCAAAATTACCTGGAAACACCTGTGAAAGACCATACAATTACAGTTAAACCTACTGTAGCCATGCAACCACCTTAGGGCCCTCATATTAAGTCATAAGTACTGTTACAGATAGACAGGACTGAAGTTTTTCTTGTACTGCAGTGTAATTTTGTACTAGTAGGTGTGACTTGAAGTGTACTAAGTACAGTTTGTATTAAGACTTACCTTAGGGTCTCCATCAGTACTGTTACAGTAGTACAGATAGACAGGGCTGAGGTTTTTCTTGTACTGTATGGTGTAGGATGTGACTTGAAGTGTACTAAGTACAGTTTGTATGGAGACTTACCTTAGGGCCTCCATCAGTACTGTAGTACAGATAGACAGGGCTGAGGTTTTTCTTGTACTGTATGGTGTAGGATGTGACTTGAAGTGTACTAAGTACAGTTTGTATGGAGACTTACCTTAGGGCCTCCATCAGTAGTACAGATAGACAGGGCTGAGGTTTTTCTTGTACTGTATGGTGCAGGATGTGACTTGAAGTGTACAAAGTACGGTTTGTTAAAGACTTACCTTAGGGCCTCCATCAGTACTGTAGTACAGATAGACAGGACTGAGGTTTTTCTTGTACTGTATGGTGTAGGATGTGACTTGAAGTGTACTAAGTAAGTACAGTTTGTATAAAGACTTACCTTAGGGCCTCCATCAGTACTGTAGTACAGATAGACAGGACTGAGGTTTTTCTTGTACTGTATGGTGTAGGATGTGACTTGAAGTGTACTAAGTACAGTTTGTATGAAGACTTACCGTATATTCTCGAATAAAGTACGCACTTTTTTAACTTTTCAAAATTGAAATGGTGCTACAAGTTGTTGCCAAAGTTGGGGTGCGTTCTTTATTTGAGGTCACTGCACAGAGAAATGGTAAAAAAAGCCTAAAATAAAGCAAGGTGGAGCTACACTTCTAGTAATTTTTCAAAACATGCACATTCAGTGTTGTTGTCTTGTAGTTGTCTGAAGAAGAAACAAAGAAATTGTCTAAACATGATTTACATAAGATTGGCATTTGCATACAATCCTTTTGAGTTAGTGACTTCGACTTGTACAACTGGTTTTTCCTGATTTCTTCTACCAGTTCACAGTGATTTTTATAATTGCAGTAGGCAATTCTCCAGGTTATCTTCTGCAAAATAACCTGGGGAAAACATCATAAATTTGAATTTATCCAGTTAAAGGTCTGTTCAAAATTGGTGGAGAAGGGGTGCGTACTTTATTTGAGTTTTCCCATTTTACCTTTCAGTCCCAAAGATCTGTCTAAGACTTGTCCAAAATCAGGGGTGCGTACTTTAATTGGGGTGCGTACTTTATTCGAGAATATACGGTACCTTAGGGCCTCCATCAGTACTGTAGTACAGATAGACTGGACTGAGGTTTTTCTTGTACTGTATGGTGTAGGATGTGACTTGAAGTGTACTAAGTACAGTTTGTATAAAGACTTACCTTAGGGCCTCCATCAGTACTGTAGTACAGATAGACAGGACTGAGGTTTTTCTTGTACTGTATGGTGTAGGATGTGACTTGAAGTGTACTAAGTACAGTTTGTATAAAGACTTACCTTAGGGCCTCCATCAGTACTGTAGTACAGATAGACAGGACTGAGGTTTTTCTTGTACTGTATGGTGTAGGATGTGACCCACTCCCCACCCCTCCTGCCCAAGTCCTGTCTCCCCTGGGTCACAATCCCCAGGATCAGTCGGTCATACAGAAGGTCCACCTGGGGGTGGGGAAACAAGAGCTTTGGTCATTTTTTGATGAAAATGAAATTAACTGCACATTTTAATTGATGTGTGCTACATGTACATTTGTATGCATCAGTTTTGAATCATCTTTTCTATTTTCATGCCTGAAAATGTTTACTGTAGCTCAATATACCGTAAATGCCTTAATGTTTGCAGTTGAAAATTTGATTTCGTGGTATGGAGAGATGGTTTTATTTAAGTTTGCTGTAACAGTTATTGTACAATATTTTAAAAGTAAACACTGATTCTAAAGTTTACGATGAATCAGTCACGGCGAAATGCTGCCAAAATAAAACTGCAAAAGTTTCGAGAATTACAGTATATTGAACACACCTTGAACAACTGCTGATTTTTGTTAGTAAGAGATGTATACAACTGCAAAAGTTTCAAGAATCACAGTATATTGAACAAACCTCAATTACAACTGCAAAAGTTTCAGGAATCACAGTATGTTGAACAAACTTCAAATCTTACAACTGCAAAAGTTTCAAGAATCACAGTATGTTGAACAAACCTCAATTCTTACAACTGCAAAAGTTTCAAGAATCACAGTATGTTGAGCAAACCTCAATTCTTACAACTGCAAAAGTTTCAAGAATCACAGTATGTTGAACAAACCTCAATTCTTACAACTGCAAAAGTTTCAAGAATCACAGTATGTTGAACAAACCTCAATTACAACTGCAAAAGTTTCAAGAATCACAGTATGTTGAACAAACCTCAGTTACAACTGCAAAAGTTTCAGGAATCACTGTGACAGTATGTTCAACAAGTCTCAATCCTTACAACTGCAAACGTTTAAAGAATTATTGTATATTGAACAAACCTCAATCCTTACAACTGCAAAAGTTTCAAGAATCACAGTATGTTGAACAAACCTCAATTCTTACGACTGCAAAAGTTTCAAGAATCACAGTATGCTGAACAAACCTCAATTCTTACAACTGCAAAAGTTTTAAGAATCACAGTATGTTGAACAAACCTCGATTCTTACAACTGCAAAAGTTTCAAGAATCACAGTATGTCGAACAAACCTCGATCCACTGCTGATCGTCATTAGTCAGAGCCTTCCAACCCCCCACGCCATGTTTGGGCATGTTACGCTGCATGTTGAGACGCCCCCTCCTAGGCCCGAACTCCGGACCAAACTCCGAGCAGGCGAAAAGCTGCTTGTCCTTGACCTTGCCCGACTCCATCCCGACGGGCTTGACCTGGGCACACCCTGTAGGGTACAGATGATTGGCAGGAGGGTATCTACTTGGGGAAGATTGAGTCACGTCTGCACCTTAGTGTGCATTAACCTTTCTCACTGTAGGGGTGCCAGGGTGCACCAGATTGGTGCTTTTAGATTTAAGGCCAGACCAATTTTATTTCATGTTTCTCGAATTTTTTCAGAAAAAAATTGGGTCGGTTGGTCCTCCAAAAGAAATTTTAAAAAACTTTTCAATGTGTTAAGGGCAGAAGAGATCGGACAGGAAAACCTAAACTTTTAACATTTAGGGGGTCCCTGGTAGCAAAGTCCTAAGTTTTAAGAAAAATTATAAATGTACCGTCCAAAATAGGCACGTACAGCTACTGGAATTTGAGGCCCACAGTTCATTTGAGTAAGGAGAGGTAGTGAAATTTTGTCCACACGAGGTGTGGCCATCAATTTGAAAAGCTTTTTTTTTTCAAATCGGAAAAAATGGGGTCAGGAGATCCAAGAAACAACAAATAAAATTGGTCTGGCCTTAATGTGCATTAACCTTTCTCACCCCAGGGGTGCCTGGGTGCACCAAATTGGTGCTTTTAGATTCAAAACTCTGAATGGTAAAGCCTAGGAAAAAGAATATTGCGTTTCAACGTATGGTTATAAGGAAAATAGGGTTGACAGGGATTCTCTCTTTAACTTTTTTTAAAATTTCAGCCAATATTATCCCACATTAAATGCGATGTCAGAATGAACTGTTGAAGTGAAATGTTCAAAGCTTTAAACTTTAAGTTTAAGTTTATTTGGAGTGTGAAGCACACTTAGTCTGTTTTGAATTTCATCCGTCAGATGTCAGATCAGAACTTCTATGCCTCTTGTAGCAGTTGGCCTGGATTGACTCAAATGCCAATGTTCAAAAAGTATTATCATATATATATATATATATATATATATATATATATATATATATATATATATATATATATATATATATATATATAGTTCAGTTTGTGACAAAATTATAGATCAATTATATTCCCACATTTACATCATTATTTCATACTTCGAGTGGTTAAAAACGGCACAGAAACAAGCAGCGCTAGGATTCCCTAAATATTGTAACCCGCAAAAATTAGACTTCACTGTGTCCTCGCAACACTGCGGCATCGAATATTTGCTCCTTGAATGTTGGTATGGAATTTTTGTTTGTTTATTTAATGGAATAGAGTTTCGTAGTATGTTATTGCTTGCGTAGAAAAGTGCCCTCCAAAATTGACTTTGATCTTTGAAGTTCTACAACCCTGACTTGGGCTAGTATTACTTACTAATAGGTTGCCTTTAAGATTGTGACTAAAAAGATATTTTCATTGATCATACCACATTTGACAGATCATGTGTTTTGTGGAAAACAGGCCATATGCAGGGTTAAATGCCCGGTTAACAGAGGTAAAATTCAGGAATTATGGGCAAGGGAAGACTTTGAGTAAGCTACATTAAATTTCAGATGCCGCACATACCATGTACTTGCAGTTTAAGTGTTAAATGCAAGAGACTAAGACGTGCCCTTGCTCCATTACGAAAAGTGACAATAACTTGGAATCTAAACAAGACAAGATGGGTTAGGGTAACAGGGCAAACTGTATGTTTTATGTTACAGACACCCAGTACTAGAGTTCAGATTGATTCAATTAACACAGATGACATCCGCACGTGCATCAATTTTTGTCCGGTTTCAACCAAAAAAATTCCATCATACTATAAATCGTACAAAGCAACTGCAAAATGTAGATACAAATACGTAACTGATGTCGTAAAATGCCCTTTTGAAAGTTAATTCCAAAGACAGAGAAGAGAATATGAAAATCTTTCTTATAGAACAAAAATGAAGAATAATTGATATTCATAATGTTTGGTATAGCATACTCTGTGTGTACACATTGTATGAGATAAGCATATTCTGGGACCTTTTTTTGACTTTGAACTTCTTGTCAGTGTCCCCAACTAGAGTATGTGAAAACCAGCAAGAAAGCAAACGTTAACAGACAAATCAATTTTAAACAAAACCACAACGGAGGTAAGGATATGTTGTACTTGTAGAAAAAAAGCTGGATACATACTGGATGCAGCACAGCCTGCTCTTGCTCCATGGTCGTGGGTAACGGTCTGTTATAAATTGGTGAAAACAAGAGTTAGTGTAAATGTACAGTCACTTAGTCTATGTCTTATTGTATATACTAGTAGCTTCAAGGTATTTTCACAGAATGTGGTGATACAGCTCGATACAGGTAAAACTGTATTTCTGGCAAGTAAAGAAGAAAGCAGAAAATTTACCATAATGAAATAAGAAGCTCTTGAATGCCCTTAAACCTAAGTCTTTTATTACTAAGCTTGTAGACCTTTTGCTTTTCATTTTCTTGTGGGAAAACCACTTGAAACCAAAATTTTCAAAATTTTAAGCATGATAATTTTTCAAGTAGCTTAGAGTGGTACGAGGGGGGTTCAATAAGTTCTTGGCCTCACCAAGAAATAACAAGCACAACTCAGATTTTCAGGCACAACTTCATAGTATGAAGTCTTTTATCAATATCCTCCAAATTTCAAATCATTGGAGTCATTACTTTCCAGGCATTCGTTTTTCCTAAATTAGAAAGTAAGTGGCGAGAAAAAAGTTGTGTGAATTGTGATCAGACATGTGTGGGTCTAGTTTCCCATGCCATAAATTAACAAAAGACGTTGTCAAAATGTTTGATAATGATTCTCTTCCTATTTCAAGCAAAAAGAATTGGGTTTATAACTTCCAGCAGCGCAAATTGACCCACACACTCAGGTCAGGTCAATTGTCCACGTTTTTTTCCTTCTCCCTCACCTAACGTTACTGGGTGTCGCCTGCAAAGTAATGATCACACTAATTTGAATTTTGGTACATATTTATATAAGACTTTATACTTGACATCTATGCTTCGAAATCTGAGCTGTGCTCATTTTTTCTCGGTAAAGTCGGGGACTTATTGATAACCCCACGTACATGTATAAAGTCTTATATAAATGTGTACCAAAATTCAAATTATTGTGATCATCATGTTGCAGGCGACACCCAGTAACGTTAGGTAAGGGATAACGAAAAAAAAAGGTGGACAATTGATCTGCAACCTGAGGTGTGAGGTCAAATTGTCTGATCACACTTCACCCTTCTTTTTCTCCCCACTTACCTTCTAATTTAGAAAAAACGAATGCCTGGAAAGTAATGACTCCAATGATTTGTAATTTGGAGGATATTGATAAAAGACTTCATACTATGAAGTTGTGCCTGAAAATCTGAGTTGTGCTTGTTATTTCTTGGTGAGGCCAAGAACTTATTGAACCCCCCTCGTACGTAGTGACTGATACAGCTTCCCTATCGCTCATGTTTTGGCCACCCCTACTTTTCTCAATAAGTGTTGTGGGTTCTTTTTACATGCTCAGAGGTTTGATGTTCAAGCACAGAAAATAAAGTACTGTAAATGCAGAAATGATTGCAGTCTATGGTGTTATCGTGAACTTAAATCCACCGCGAAAAGTCCTTTTTAAAAACATTTACAGTAATTTCTCATACATGACCAGCAGCCGCCGGCTTTACTGTAAATACAGAAATGTTCGCGGTGGATTAATGTTCGCGGTTTTCGCGGTGACCACTTCACCGCGAACTTAAAACCACCGCGAACATTTTTCTATTATGGTATTAGACTGCAGTCTATGGTGTTACCGCGAACTTAAATCCACTGCGAAAAGTCCCTTTTCCAGCTACCGCGAAATTAAATCCCCGCGAAATTAAATGCATTTACAGTATATCCTTTTCCAAAAGGACGATTGTGACTCTTCTTCAAACAGTGTTTTGCGAGTTTTCGAATCCATAAGTGTGCTCTCTAACAGAGGTGGGCTTTACGATTCGTGTGTGTGTGTGTGTGTGTGTGTGTGTGTGTGGTCTTAATTCCTCATCTAAATATGTCCCTAAACCAGAAGGGTTTTATAATTTTTGAGGACTTTGTGGCAGGCATGAACTTTAAGTCAAAGTACACATCTCTAGTTTGAATGTATACAGTATAAATCAGATGTCATGGGAGGAATGTTGGTGTTAAGCTGTTAAGGGTGGGTCAAACCCCAGCTGTAACAAGCTGGGCTCTTAAGAACTTCCTAGTATTTGTAACAAACGTTACGTCACAGGCCCTGTTAACACTCAGCAAAGTCAATGCAAATCCATTTTCACCAATTGGCATAGGTATCAATTTAGTCGTGTTCATACTTGCCATTGAAACCACACTCTCGCATGCCGTTGAAACCATACTGAGTGTAGCAAGCTCTTGAGCATCCAAACTTTCATGTATCTCCAAGCAGATCCTACGGTGCCATAAGATAGTATCAGAGGAGTATAAGAGTGTATTTTGCCAGCCAGTAGGTACCCAAATAATGAGTAATGAGGCTGTTTTTAACGTGGTTGAGGCACCTCCTCGAGCACGGGACCCCCGTTTTACGTCCCTCCCGGAAGAAGATTTTGTGGAAATCTTTTTGAGGCTACAGCAATCCGGTCGTCCTTGGTTGGGGGTCTCCCATCCAAGAACTGTCCGAACCGCGTGTTGCTTAACTTCCGAGATCAGGAGACCGGCCAAAGGGAGTCAAACTGGCACCAGGGCAGATCCTATGGTAGCATAAGAAGCGACCAGAGCCCGTTTGACTCCCTTTGGCTGGCTATACTCCTCTGCCAGCTTTCATACTATCTTAATTTGCCACTGTGGGATCTGCTTGATCACATACACACTCCTAAGCCAGCTTCACTCCTCTGCCAGCTTTTTTAATTTGATACTATCCTATGCTACCATAGGATCTGCTTGGAGATTACTTGTATTGGACCCTTCTGGATTGAATCAAATTGTATCAATCCTGAATTGGGCTTTTTTCATTCAGAAAAATAGTATTCAAATTGATTTTCATTGTTCCCTGGAGAAAGTTGACTCACTTTGATTTTGCTGAGTGCATGCCGCGATTTTCTAACACTATGTACAGTCTGTACTAAGGGTGGGTACTGGTACAGAAAATTCAGGTCCAGGGGATCAGGTACAGGTCCAGGTCCGGTACCCAGCCCTAGTCTGTACTAGTGCCCTCTTCTGCATACATGTATATACATGTATAAGGACAACCTGACCATTGACTATTTATCAAGTGTGATTCACAACTGTGTTCACTTAAAGGGATTGGAATGGAAGCAACTTGAATACAAAACAGTCTACTATTTCAGCTCTACATATACAAAAATATTATGCTCTGGGTCTGCATTGTTGAACCATGTAGTAAATAACTATGAGGGTCGGCATGCTCTTTTCCGTAAGGCGTAGGCAGGCCTTTTTAATTTCCGTAATTCGTAGGGAAGCTATTTTATTTCATGTAATTCGTAGTGAGGATGGATAATTTCACGTAAAGCGTAGCCAGTGTATTTCACGTAAAGCGTAATCGAGCCTAAAAATTTCACGTAAAGCGTAATTTAGCCTAAAAGTACCCGTAAATCGTAGCCTGGCCTCCCAAATTTCGTAAGTTGAGGCGTAGTCTACAAGTAAATTTAGCCCGTCAAAACAAAGGAAATTGCGTTTCAGAGGATCAAGATTTCAAAATTTCTCTTGGACCTCCCTTGCTACTCTTTTCACCTTCGGTCGTCGACCTGGTAAAAATATGTATCGGGGGGCCTCGCCCACAAAACCTTTTTGCTATAAATAGAAATGTAATTGAAGTTAGCTAGCTTAGTCTGTCAGTAAAATTTGCCCATCAAAATGCAGGAAATATCATTTTAGAGGGTCAAAATTTTCATGGTCCTCCCTTGCGACGCCTCTCGCCTTTGGCGCTTGAAATACTAAAAAATATGTTGGGGGATGTGCCAAAACTCAAAGACCTGTTTTGCTAATAGAAATATCATTGAAGTTAGCTTAGTCTACCAGCAAAATTTTCCCATCAAAATGCAGGAATATCATTTTATAGAGGGTCAGGATTTCAAAATTTCGCCGGACTTCCCTTGCCACTCTTTTCACCTTCGGTCATTAACTTGGTAAAAACATGAATTGTGGTCTCGCCTTCAAAAACCTAAATGTCATTAAAGTTAGCTTAGTCTGCCAGCAAAATTTGCCCATAAAAATGCAATAAATGTCATTTTAGAGGGTCAAGATTTCAAAATTTTCATGGTATTCCCTTGCGCCGCCTCGCGCCTTCGGCGCTCGAAATGCTGAAAATTTGTTGGGGGTTGTGACGTGCGAACCTCAAACACCATTTTTGCTGATAGAAATGTCATTTAACTTAGCTTTATGTATTAGCCAGCAAAATATTGCCTAGATAACTCCCTAGGAAATGGCGTTTCAGGGTGTCAGGATTTCAAAATTTTTCTGGAATTCCCTTGCGACGCCTCACCCCTTCGGCGCTCAACATGGCAAAATATGTTGGGTGGCGTCACCCTCAAAAGCTTACGCTGAACCCCTGGGAATCTTTAATTAGATATGCAATTTAACTTAGCTTTGTCTGCCAGCAAAAATTTCCCCTCAAAATGCAGGAAGTAGTATTTCAGATAGTCAAAATTTCAATCTTCTCATGTCCCCACCTCTGTCGAGTGTTGCCAGCCTTCCAGAATTTAGCGTAAACCGTTGCCAACCTTTCTGAATTTAGCGTAAAACGTTGCCGGCCTCGTGAATTTAACGTAAAACGTTGTCGACCGTCCAGAATTTAGCGTAAATCGTTGTCAGGACCCCCCATGCAGACCCTCAACTATTGAACAGTTAAGCTGTGCTGAACAGGGCCCCCCTTTGCTTCCAATGCCTCTATATATGTTCAGACACAGTCACACTGCGTCCCTTATATTCAGACACAGAACCGATGTTGTCACCGGTACAGTACGGTACTATATGGGGGGTGTCAGAACATTAGGTGTCGGAAGACAGGGATGGGACTTTTTCCTACCATGCTTAGCTTGGCTCCCTCATAAACTTGAAGGCTCACTTAAGGTGAATTGATGTTGTACATTAAGTAGGTGTAACAAGATATCCTACTGGTTCAGAAGTAAAATCTTACTGTTACGTGCTTAGAGTAGACTGGTGGACACAACATACAAATTGGAAACATTTCCAGTGTTCTCGACGAATCCAGCTAAAGTCAATACAATGTACTAAGCTGGGACCTTTTCACACTTGTTGTATAGGTACTAGGTTTGGGATACTACAAAATGTATTTCTTTAGAAGTTTATTTGTCATACAAAATTCTTTTTACTGGAAAATGTGCTGTAGATCCTCAGGAAATGGTCAGATATTTCAGACAAGTTGGTTTTAACTTCTTCCATGCCAAGTAGAGGAAGACGATAAGGATTTCTATAATTTGTTAGAGCTGTGATTTATCACATAGGATTACTATTAAGTCTTGCATCCTGTGGTTCACCATTACGCTGAAAAACGATGGCTCTGTGGGTGGGTCACAGTTATCTCCATTACTGTGATTTACGATATACAATCATGTAGTAAAGTGACTGTCATAGTTCACTCTTGCATCATGCGGATTCATAATTAAGCTGAAAATAACAAACAAAAATGATGGATCTGTAGGTCACAGTATTTTCCATTATAACTGTGATTTTCGATATAATAGTTACTGTAGCTATCTCTTGCATCATGCGGATTCACGATTAATCTAAAAATAATAGAACAAAAAACGATGGCTCTGTGGGTCACTGTTTTTTCCATTAATTATTTGGCATTACTGTGGTTTGCGATCATATAGTATAGCTATCTCTTGCATCAGGCAGATTCACAATTAATCTAAAAATAACAGAACAAAAACGATGACTCTGTGGGTCACAGTTTTTTCTATTACTGTGATGTACGATATAGCTATCTCTTGCATCATGTGGATTCACAATTAATCTAAGAATAACAGAACAAAAACGATGCCTCTGTGGGTCACAGTTTTTTCCATCATGCCTTGATTAAGTTTTCGGTCCTCATCCCAGCAGAGATTGGTAACAGGTTGGCCTGTATCCAAAGCACTTTTGGTTCCCTTCCATTAGACATCATGCTGGGATCCTGGCAGACCTGACAGGCTCATCTTTGCACACCTCATGCGCTGAAGGTCAACAAACTTTCCTATCATCGTAGTGTCTCAACTTCTCTTACCCTTGTTGCCTTTAGACTAGGGGTGGGTACTAGTACAGAAAATCCAGGTCCAGGTCTGGTTCAGGTCCAGAGGATCAGGTCCAGGTCTGGACCTGAACCTGGACCTGATTCAGTATGACTCATACCAATGGTCCATTTCACTGCAAACAAATCTGTTTGGTGGAGTATTGGACTTACACTGGCATTTTAAAACCCACAAACGCTTACTTCACCTGTACGATTGACTGTAAAACTTGGTAGAAATGACTATGAAATCTTCTCTTTCTTCCACCTGCAAGCACCAAAAAGTGTGAATTCCTGATCAAATCTGTTATAACCAATAAGAAAAACTGGTTTTTGTAACGGTACGCTGCACTGATACCCAGCCCTACTTTAGACTATGTGAAAATTGTCCTCCTCTCCTTTTTGCATTCTTAGTTAGAATGAACGTATTCTCCAACTTACTAAGATCCGTTTTGCATATCAATTCATACATAGCTAGGATATAAAAAAAGACTCCCTCCAACAAGACTTCTCCAGTGTCACTGATGAAGAACGGCGGATGTTGTTTGAAATGTTTGACCGATTCCAAAATCATATCCAGTGCTTGAATAACTGCTTTCTGGTGTATGATACCTGGATGTCTAATCTTCATCGATGTAACATCTTTCCTATTGTCATTTTATCGAAGAATATAAATAATTGAGGGTCTGCATGCCTTTTCCATTCAGGTTTACGAGCTATTTCAATTCACCATTAATCGTAGCCCAGCTCACTCTCATTCAATGTTGATTGTTTATCATCGTTATATCGTTCATGAACCATTAATCATTTGGATGTTTTAATTCTACATAGTGCGTTATTTGTTCATAATCCTGAATTCATTGTTAATCGTTGTTGAGGCCAATGTCTGAGATAACCGTCAGAGATCATCCTCGTTAAAACTCTGGTTTAAGACGATGTTATTGTCAGTGTCACCATCTCAGCACCTCATAAATCAGTTGTGTAGCTTTGAGTTTGACGCAAATGTTCCGTTGCCACATGTAGGTGATTGAGTCCTGTAGATTTGTGTTGGGAAGTTTCCAAATTTACCATTAAGTTGTCATCCTTTCTGACTCTGCTGGCACACCTAAATTTCCTGTTAAGCATAGCAATTATCCCCCCATGCAGACCCTCATTGTTGGGTGGGACATCTACTTTCTTTTGGCCGCCAACCCGGGCTGAATAGCTAGTATGTACAGTATAGGAGCTTGCAATAGGCAGGGCTAAATTGCATGGTTTTGGAGTGGCTGTCTTTCGGCACTAAATTATAAGTTAAACTCAGGTGACCTCACTACAATATTGCCCCAGATGCAATTATAAAACAAAATCATAAAACTGTTACTTCAAGAATGAGAGAGCTGAACTTGATAGACTGATACCTGTACAATAAAATTTAAGACTTAAGTAATACAGACAAATTATTCTAGTTTACAGTTTCGTCAATTCACAAAGACAGAGAAGTTGAATTCCTTCAAAGCATATATAAGACACACCTATGAGAAGTTTACAAACTAGCATGGTTTCAGCATTCAGGGAGTCTTCTAATGAGGTACGTATAGTTTTCAAAAACGTGGCCAAGGGACCTTAAAAGGGCTGAAATTCCTAGGCACGTAAATAAGGCACATGTACGTGAAGTTTACAAAGTTAACTTAGTTGACATAGTTTCGCCATTCAGTGTGTATTTTAATGAGGTATGAAAAAACATTACAAGGGACAAGGCTGAAACTCCTAAATACATGTAGTATGTAAAGAAGGCACCTTTATCCGTGGGGTAACCTATATCCGTCTTTTTTAAACCAGGGGTGTTTAGGGTTATCAAGTGGATGGACAATGGTTTTAAAGTGCAATACTTTTAAAATACAGCTTGTTTACCCATTTAAAACCACTGTCTATCACATTGACATCCCTATATACCCAGTTTTTTTAAACAACAGATAAAAGTTACCCCACGGATAAAGGTGAACTAGCGTTATACGTACCTGTACATATATTGTGAGGGTCATGCTTTCTTACTTGGGAAATAGCCAAATGTCGGTGCCTTAGTCGAACTCTTTCGAATGAACGTCTGTGTGTCCATAATTTAAGTGTAAGCCAGTGTAGTCCACCCTTGTTATAAGCTTAAGTTCATTTCCAACATTCTCTCCTCGGTCAACAAGTTCAATGTAAACTGCATGGCATTGCATAATTGTGTCTCTATAATGTAGTCCGAATGTTTCATTTCAAAAGAACATTGGAAAGACATGTTGACTTTTTTTCACTATCATTTTTGGTATAATTGTTAACTTTTTATAGCCAACTGCCTTTCAAGAAATGTCAACAGAAATTCACTGAGTGTCTAACTATTTTTAGCTCCAGATTTATTCCAGTCAATTTGACATTATGATAACATGTTGAATGCAAGTTCATCTGTGATGGTTATGGAACAATTTTAACTCTATATCCGTACACAAAATAAGCTGCTTCTAGTTCTACCAACAAGCTTTCGTTCAGTCCTCTGATCCTAAGTTGTAATGACCCAAAGCCTATATGTCACACATCCAGACTGGAAGTGTGTCAACCTGATAAGGATCAGAGGACTGATCGAAAGCTTGTTGGTATTTAGCGCTTTACTTTACGTACCGAATATAGAGTTTAAAATTGTAGCATAATGATAACTGGTGGTTGAGAGTAAAGAAAAGTCAATTTTCTCTACTTACCTGGCTGTAGTGATTCCCACGTCCGTGCCCTGGTGACACCAGCAAGGCTAACAGAAGGACGGCTCCTTCAACCCCCATGTTCACGATTACCACACTCCCTCCCTTGTCGACAAACTCCTGGATTGTCAATATGTCCCAGCTGTTCCCCCGGCACTAGAGATACAGTCACGTCTCTCCCTCGCACGACATGCCAAGAAATTAGCAACTGTCTACGGGGTGCATCGGCTTCATTCGGTCACAAAAGTACACAAATTGTCTGGGCCAAACCACCCACTTTATTCACCAAACGTAGTGTCAATGCCCTTGCCATGTATAAGGCCTTGTGGATGGCCCTTGGAGCGTGGTGTGTTACACCACCACACACATTGTACCTGGCATAATGACGGACACTGTTCTCCCTTTTGTATCTCAAGTTCAACACTCGTGCCAAAGGTGTCGGGGGGCATGAAAGGTGTTAGTTTTACCTATCGCGAACATTTGACACCTGATAGGAATACCACTACAGACAGGTCTCTCTTTGTATCAGCTTCTATTTAAGATAGCCGGCACCATACGTTGAAACCTAATGACATCAATTAGTCCCAGATAGCCACAGTTTTCTTTCAATTAAAGACAAGATTACTCGTTTACCGCTTGCTCTAAGTAGTCTAATTAATCTCTCGGTTAACACCTAATGTAAACATAGCCAGGAGGTGTGTACGTAGGGTAAATAAACCGAGTGCGCCTGTATTCATTCTTGCGGTGTTTAGTAAGTTTGTTAATGGTCCCCCTGTGTAAGTGTGGGACTAAAGAGTAGGTGGGCATTGTACCGGAGCTTCTTTAACTTCCGACCAGGTATGAAGAGAGAAAGTAACACTACCACCGTTGTTTCCGCCATGAATACGTCATTGTTTCTTAAGAGACCTTTGAGTGGTTGATGAATGACTGTTTAAAGAAATCAAAAGGTGCTTTATTGTGACTGCTTGTCTGGCCAATTTTGTCTGGTCAAAGACATGCTAATTTTGTTTAAGATTACTTCTCTTCATCTTAAGTGCATATACGGCACTGAGAATGGCCAAATTTAAAATGTAATGACCATAGAATATACTCGTAGACTACGTTCTTTAACATATGGAGGGACTTAAATCTATGATAGGAAAAGAAACAAGGTGTTAGTATTAAGTTTACCTGAGAAATGTGTTATGTACAGAACTGAACTTTATAAATCACTGTGCAGGAATGAAAATAAATGTCTCTATAGACTGATAAACATTTAAAGGCTGATATACATTCAGGGCTCGAAATACTTTTTTCTGCATACCTGCACTGGTGCAGGTAACATTGAAAATTATCTGCTGCAGACAAATTTTACCTACACCACTCTGAATTTAGGAAGTATGGATCATATTAAAATTGTTGAGGAACCATAGCTATTTTTTCTTTTATACTTAATAGGTGGCGGTAACAATCAATGCAGCTAATAAAGTAATAGCAATCCACATACACCTACAAAATGTACATCATGGGACAATATGTATAAAACCCAGTACATGGACCAGTGCAGGTTAGGTGCAAGTAGACACCAGAAATACCTGCACAGCTCCAATTTTACCTGCACTAACCTGCATATGCAGGTGGTATTTCGAGCCGTGACACTAATATTGATGTTGTTTGTTGTCTCTGTGCATGGACAATTTGCTTTCGGTGTGTCTGGATGTCTGACTGTGTTCTGGTGTGATTGTAGTTAATACATTTGATTATGGTGCCAGTTGAGTGGTTGGAAGTAAGTGGCAAGATACAAATGTAGTAACTGCAAAGTTCTGACTTGTAGGAGTGACTGAGTACTAGGTAGAATATTAAGAGATGGTGTAAGTAGGCTAAACATAGATGTTTAGCCATTACAGTCATTCCAGGTCAAAGGGTCAATGGAAGAGGCTACTGATTCATAGGGAGGTCACTATAATAATTGTTTTTGCCTTTCTACAGGTATGCGGGGTGGTGTTATATAATTTTTCATATGCTAGCCACGTTCAACAGTTACACTTACTCACACAATTATAACTGTTATGTCTCTCAGAATTTTTGTATAGTCTCTTCTGCTCTGTGATGTTGACATTATAGCCGCTGGCACACTGACATAGCAGCAGGATAATGTTATCAATGAGTTCAAATGACCAGTTCCGTTACAAAAATGTTTGATATACACAGGGTGCGTGTTTCCTAGTACTGTTTCCCTTGGCAATCCTTCAACGTTAACTTTGACTTTGACCTTTCTTGTTGACACAGAACCCTGTTGAGCCTGGCGTCCGTGCTGTGGAACTATGGGATACCTCTGCTGGTGTGCCGCTCCTACGGCCTGATTGGCTACATGCGAGTCGTGGTGAAGGAGCACACAGGTTTGTACTGGGGAGGTGACAGAATTACGATTTTCTCCAATAATAAAAGGAGCTTTTTGAATACATGTAATCCAATGGGAATGTTGAGGAAAGAAATATGCAATTATCTCAAGTACAGTATCAAAAGTGCAAGCCATACAAACTTACCCTCAAATGATAGCCTACTATGAAAGAATTTCTATATGGCTAGCCTAAAATTTGATGTACCCCCCAAATGAGAGCCCTTGGATTGGCCCGTTTGGCTCAAAACAGCTATGTGGCGATGATACCACTATTTCAGGGGGGTGCGGAAACCCCCTCATCAATGGAGAAAGGGCATTTTTTTTACAATTCAACAAGTATAGGGTCTTTCCTTGTATCCTACCGCAGCCACTCCCAAAACGCCCAGATTTCACATAAAATCCCACCAAGAAAGACTTTTAATGGTGTAAAAACTTGTTTTTATTTCAGCTATCTCACCGGGGGCTCTAGGCGCAGGTGCTAATTCTAGTGTCTCTCTAACTGGAAAAAGTTCACATACCGGTTAGGGCATGTTGACTTGATTACATGGATGACATTCTATGGGAACCCCAAAACTTATGAGAGGGTGCGAACAAAGAAAGGTTCGTTTGAACAAATAGTTGCCTTCATTATGAAATCTAGATGTTCAGGAAAGTGAAACAAAAATTAAATGACGAAATATGAGTACGGAATGCCAAACAATAGATTATTCATATTTGTTTTGTCACATCTCTTTCGTTGACCAGTTGGAATTGACACTGGCATATGTATCCAAATAATTTTTTTTAATCTACAGCATGTATTTGCTCATTTTGCAGCAGTTTTCTTGTAAAGTTTACCTTTTTTTGCGTGGAAATAGCCAAAATTGATACATGCACAAATATCATCCAATATAATCAATTTGAAACCAAACATGGCTTAAAACTAAGGTAGAAATAAACTTGATTGCCTGTAGAATTGTCATCCATAAAATTTGCTTGCTGAGGCAGTACTGGGTAATTGTTGTAAGTTCTGGGAACTTGCGACTACAGTAACTTCATCTTATACGACAAAACATCAAATTGACAGCGAGACCAGGAAAGACGGCAGACTTTGCCCCCTTACCCAGACTCAGTCTGGTTTGTGACCCTATCCAGTCCCACATACATAAAAAGAAAGCAAGACTTAAGCATGTACGGTCACAATATTCTATACTCTTCACAATAGACTATACTCGGTCACAAAATAGATTAACAATCATACTTTACGATCTTTTTGTTTCTATGAACGACAGGGCTTAGGAAAATACCAAATTTGCCAAGCTCGTACGGAGCGGAACGTGCGAGCGCGGATCTTGAAGATCGTTCAACTATCCCGTCCTGAAAATAAATAAAAACGGCACCAAAACTATCAACTTATGGCCTGACTGCGGATATGTGGAGTTGACTTGGTTCCCTCTGACTTCTCCTAGGCACACATCAGACCCAGACTATCCCGGACATGTCCCGTGCGTGTGTAGCAGAGCTCTCACCAGGGGAGATGGTCTTGAAAGAATTACTCACAGTGTTCAGGATAATTTTTGGATTACAATTTAATTCTGGACTTGTTAACCCTCATACCCTGAACCCAAAGCTGAAAATGGCCAGAAGTCTTATCCCCAATCATGCATTAAAAGTGACATTGAAATGACATTCAGTATCAGTAATATGATCAATATTGATGTATAGAATTATGTTTATGATAATGTAGAAGAGACGATCTTAATGTATTGACTTTGCACCGATCAATGGAAAGGAAAGTGGAAAGCGAATCTTGATCCAGTTTTAGCTCACTGAAGAGCTAGTCCTCCACTGGTTGTGACAGAGAGGATAAACGCATTTACAGGTTCATTGTACTTGGGAAATGTCCCTAACTTTATGAGAAGCACAGTGCATCACGGACCATGTAAATTGTAGCAATCGTATAAATGCCTAAGTTTTGCAACCTAGCTAGAAGTTCATGAAAAATTTGGGATCATTTCTTTTTGTCATGTCTGTGTGTGTGTGTGTGTCTGTTTATGTTTTGAATCCATGTATTCTTGGTCAGCACAACTTTAGAATCTATGGATGGATTATGATAATATTTGGTTAGTTACAGTACTTGAGAAGATGAAGGCCAAGGTTGATTTTGGGCCCCCTGGTGTGTGACCTTGGCGCTGCAGCAAAACTGCCTTTTGGAACATTTGTTTTCAAGATTGTTTGCAATCATCAAATGCACGCTAGAATCCAATTATGGTTTAATTCCTG
Organism: Branchiostoma floridae x Branchiostoma belcheri; assembly: GCA_019207045.1. Classification (NCBI taxonomy): domain Eukaryota; kingdom Metazoa; phylum Chordata; class Leptocardii; order Amphioxiformes; family Branchiostomatidae; genus Branchiostoma; species Branchiostoma floridae x Branchiostoma belcheri. The sequence continues at coordinate 21,382,718 of CM033028.1, read as the reverse complement.
CGTAATCATGATCACAGGACAGAAGGCTGTTTTGTGTTAACAAAATTTGTATATCGTTAAAGCAGGAGGGAAAGATGTGCTGATTCAGACACTTCCGATGATAAACTTTGTGTTTGGATCATGTGACACGGAGCAATTACCACCAGTGACTGTGACAGTGTCTATTTTTCTGCATGTAGCTATTCTAAGCCTTTAAAGTGTTATTGACCTATAAGGTGTCTTACTTGAAGTTCAAGGTCAAGGTTCACCTCGATCCTGTAGTGCGTTGATTATGCAAATTTATCTGACATTTGCTTAGTGTCAATCAAAGAAGTCCAGATGAGAAAAAAAGTTTCCGTTTGGCCAGACAGATACTTAGGGTTGTGGTAGGGTTGTCTCCACCATTAAATTTTGTTCCTTTCTAGTTTCTTTCTTTGTGTGTTGTTGGGGGGGGGGGGGGGGGGGGGGGGGTAGGAGGGCATTAGCCATGATAAAAAGGTTGCAATTTTGAGGGCAAAAGGCAAAGGCAAAATTTGACTTAAAGGCAACCTAAGCAATATCACATTGTTAAAAGTGGAAATATTCTGAATTAGGCAGTCTGTATAATATTGACATCTAATGCACTATTTTAGCACATTTACATCATTATTTCATAAATTGAGCCGTTACGGGAATGAGTTGCATAAGGATTCCAGATCAAGTCCTTATTTTTGGGGGGTACAATAATAAGGAATATCTTCGTGCAACTTGTCTCTGGGCTGTTTTTAACCGCTCAAAGTATCAAATTATGATGTAAATGTGAGAATACAGTGCAGTAGATGTCAATATCATGCAGATTGCCTTATTCACAATATTTCCACTTTGAGTTTGACGCTGTAATATTGCATAGTTTGCCTTTAAGTTGAACTTGGAGGCCTAATTTCAAATTGGTCATTTTTGCTAATTGTAGTCAGTACAGGCCGCTTAAAGTTAATCATACGCCCCATGTGCCAGTGCATTTCATGCAATTATCCGAATGGGATTTGGGGACAATTATTAACAGAAGTGTGCAATTATCCGCTGTGCAATTAACCGGCTTGTACTGTTACTTGTTTTGTATTATAGTACAAAAATATATTTTCATGTCGTAAAGTTAAAATTTGGGGGGGCAGATTGTATGATCCATTCCAACAAGCAAATTTCCATACCTGGATGGGTCCTAGAGACGGCCATTAGGTGTAACTGGCATGTCCCAGTGTGTGGTAACTTGGCAGAGTTCCCACCAGAGGATTGCGTGATGACCCACTTGCCAACACTTTGACATCCTAGTAAATCATTCCACACCGAATCCCTAAATTTCTCTAAGGCCACGCTGATTTGATTATATGGATGACATCCGCGCTCGCAGCAATTTTCGGCCATTTCCAAAAAAAAAAAAAGTTTTCGACCACACAATAAATTGTGCAAAGCAGCTGTGAAATGAGCACAAATATTCCGTAGATTGAAAAAAAAGTATCAGAAAACAGATAACTAATGCCATAGAATGCCAAAATGGATCTAAAGTCAAAGAATAAGATGTGAAAGGACAGGAAGAAAAAAAAATCTATTGTTGTTTGGGGGAGGTACCAGTACAGAAAATTCAGGTCCAGAGGATCATTTCCAGGTCCGGACATGAACCTGGACCTGATTGTCTGTGGAAACTTGAGAATTGGCAATGCTCAAAACAATGGTAATTGGTCAATTTTGCTACAAAGGAATCTGTTTGGTGGATTATTGGACTCCCAATGCATTTTAAAATCCCATCTCCATGTAATAAAGGCTAACTGTCTCTGTACCTTTGACTCTAGAAACTTGGTGCAATTCACTATAAACTCTACTTGACTTCGCTCTTGTTGTCTTCTTGGCCCCCCGGTTAGACCCCAAATGGCTGCCGACGTAGTGTGTCCATTTTGTAATTGGCGAAACCTGTTCCTCTGTTTTGTTTTTTTCAGCTCTGTTTTTTTGTGGATTGGTCCAAGGAGAAAAAAATGTTTTGCACCCGTATGATGTACTGGTCCCTACACCTAGCTGTTGGTATACCATACTATGTGTGTTTAGTCCTATGTTCAACCTTCCTGGCCACTTTGATTTCATACTGATGGCAACTTTTTTTTTTGCCAAACTTTTTTTTTATTCGCTCGCTCGCATCAGTTTTGGAGTTCGCGGAGGATGTCATCCATATAATCAAATCAACATGGCCTAACTGTCACTACAGGCTGATGAGTATGGGTCTGTCCAGCCAGTAATATAGATCATTCCAGTCAGAATGGCACCAATTTTCTTAATGTCAAGCCCACATGACCTTTGTTAGGCTTTGGGCCTACCTGGTGAATTTCTTGGTTTCTTGGATTGCTTACTTAATTTTTGAGACCATTGAAAACTTAAGGTACCATTCCCGATACGTATAGATGTATCAATCGTAAAATGCTGTGAGAGTTCTATGCTGGAGACTTCTACGCTGAGTCCTGCCTTTCTGTTAATGTTTGTTGAAGAAAGATAATATTTTAGAATTTACCATGAAAATCTTTATTTCTGAATACGGTAAATGCAGAAATCTTTGTGGTGGTTTCATGTTTGCAGTTTTTGTGGCACCGCAAACATTTTTCCTATGATGGCAGTAATAGAGACTACAGCGCATGGTATTGCCGTAAATTTAAAACCACCGCGAAAAGTCCCTTTTCCCGCTACCGCGAAATGAAATCCCCGCTAACTTAAATGCATTTACAGTATTTGTGGATATTTCCGGATGTCTGTGTTTCTAGATGGATTTTGTATGTGGGTATAGCCTATAGGTCTCAGTGGATGACAAGGCCAATAGGTAAAATGTGGGGCCTTGCTACTACTTGAGTGATGTTATAGAAAGATCAGTTTGTGTTTGGTCATCATTGACTTTAGAACCTCTGGATTGGTTGTAATGATATCTGTTATGTACGTTATGGTTGGGAAGATGAAGGTGAAGGGTGATTTTGGGCCCCCTGGTGTGTGACCTTGGTACTACTGATATTTTGGTGGCAGATAGCTTTTGATATATGGAAAAACTGTTTTGACCTTCTATAGCTACATTGTACTTGCTGTGGAACTGCAGGGGTATTTTTGTTGCATTTTACAAGAAAGGTACAATGTAACTGAATAAAGGAATGACAAATTTCCGTTTTATTTTTAGTAAATTGCATAACTATCATGCTAAAATACAGTCAGTTATTGGGAAAATTTGAAGGGATTGTAAACTTTTAAGTTTTATTTGTAATGAGTTCAATTGGATGGTTCCCAAATAGTCCTCGTAAAAGTCCAACTTTACAAGAAAGGCAGTCAAACTATTTTTGTCTGAGAACTTTGGCAAGAAGGTTGTTTTTTTCCTGTTCGGGAGGGCGTGCGGCCAGCATTTTAGTGTTGAACTTGCAGTTTTGATTCCAACGGGACCCTCGTTAATGTGCACTAATGTGTGCTAATAGGCTTCACGTGGTGACAAGGTGTGTTTATCTGGCAGTTGGGAGTATGGGTAAAGAGATTCCAGACTGTTCTCATGATCATCAGGTCGTCAATTACAGTTACTGTGAATGTCCAAATTTTCACGGTGGTTAAGTGTTTGTAGTTTTCGTTGTAAACTCTACAATGCGAACTTAAAGCTACTGCAAAAATGCTGGCTCTGTCTTCTGCCTGACTTGTTTCAAACGAAAAAAATACTGTGAAGACTACATTTCCTCCACACTGCAAAATTTAATCCTTACGAAATTAAGGGAATTTACTGTTACAGTACTGGATCCTAAAACTAGTAAAAGCTTAACATCTGATTCAGTACATGTATACCATTGGCACAGTTATTTTACAGGGTAAGGACAAAGTTGAGGAAACTTTGCTGGTAAAAGTTGTTTTAAAACAACCTGACTGTGTGAGAACTTTTTATTATTTATTGAATGTCAGAAAATCAACACAGCAGAATCCCCTTTGCCATGCTGGCACATTTCGTGCAATTAGAGTTATGCAGCAATGCAAAGTTACTAGTAACCAGCTGGACTGCAGCAGTTTTGGATTTAGGGATTCTGCGCAGTTGACAGATGAATTAATCCGTAGGGCTTTTACGGCCCTACGGCCTCAAAACTTAAGGCTGTATGACTTCTAGATCCTGTACCTTCACCATTTTTAGACAATGTCTGACAATTCTGATGTTAAGTTGTCTATGTTAGTAAAAAATGACTGTCCCCTTTTGGCTGTAGGGGCAGTGTGTTGTTATCCACTGCATCTAAGCCCATCCTTCTCCTTCATTCTACTCTCTTTTTGTGTAAAGTGTACTTTTCCCAAAGGCACAAGATCGTTAGGATGATAGAATTCAATCCCAGTACATCTGGCTTTTGGGCCAAACACCCAGCGGGTACAGCACACCTCCCCGTTATAGTTAGACCATGCTTTATTGTACTGCTGGTAGTGTTGGACCACCTTCACTTACTGTTGTACAATGTGTTGTGTTTTCCAGTGATCGAGTCCCATCCAGACAATGCACACTCTGACCTGAGACTGGACCGACCTTTTCCAGCTCTGGCTGCATATGTGGATGCTGTAGACATGGACTCTCTCAGCAAGAAGGTGGTTATGAAGAGTATTAAATAAATTTGCAGCTTCACCAAGAAAAAAGGAAGAAGTAGCAGTAGAACAGTGAAACCAGTGAGCAACCACCTGGCGCAGGCAACCACCTGCCGTCAGAAGACACATTGAAACAGTCCCGTCCATTTTTACACATTAGTTAAGAAACCAGCCATTTGTCCATAGGTTTCTTGGCGAGGCCAGAAACTTTTTGATCTCCCGGCATAAGCATCTCTTCTCTGCCCTTTCTTAGCATGCAGGCTTGCCAATTGTATTATGCAATACCCAGCAACAGTCTTGGCAAAAACACTCAGTCTGTCCAAGGACTTTATGTGATATAACGTCCTTGGTCTGTCAATCTGTCCATCTGGCCTATACAGGGAGGAGTAGTGGGAGGAGTTCCTGATTGGCTGACAGTTGATTAGTGCTACCTGATTGGCTGACAGTTGATTAGTGCTACCTTATTGGCTGACAGTTGATTAGTGCTGCCTGATTAGCTGACAGTTGATAAGTGCTACCTGATTGGCTGACAGTTGATTAGTGCTAAAGGGTGGGTACAGATACAGAAAATTCAGGTACAGGTACAGTCCAGAGGATCAGGCCCAGGTCCAGGCCTTAACCTGGACTAAATTAAAATGTATCTGAAATTTTGTCCTATTTTCGTCCCCTGGATTTTGAGTATGTTTAACCTTGACCTCTGACCTTTCACAGGATCACAGCCACACCCCCTTCCCAGTCATCCTGCTGAAGAACTTGATCCAGTGGAGAAAAGAGGTAAGAGAGAATGAATATCGTAATCATATTTACCTCCATGAAAAATGGAGGCATTGTTTTTGATGTCTGTGTGTATGTACATGTGCGCGTGTCCGTCTGTGTATGTGTTTGTGTCCTATACGAAAGTCTTGTGATCAAAGCATGAGTGTAGTTCTGTGGTTATTTTTTTTTAAGGACAATCGTCAATTTTGGCCCTCGTGGTGTGTTTAAATCTACAATGTATTGATGCCAGACATGTATATTTTAGCGTACAATGTATCAACTGTGGGACTTGGAGGGTTACAAGTCTGTGTGGGTAAGGGGTTGAAGTCTGCCATCTCTGATGATTGACTTCTGTTGTGAAATGTAACAACAAGAATTCAAAGTAAAAAAATTGTCTGAAAACAAACTTAAGGAAATTGAGTTTTATTTTTTTTGTTTCAGCATGAAGGAAATATGCCCAAGAACTACAAGGAGAAAGGTGTCTTCAAGGAGATGGTGAGGAAAGGTAGGACAGATGCTTACTGGGGGAAAATGTCTACATAATGGGTAGATGCCTAGCAAACATGGGGAGTGACTGGCTGGGATTGTGCTGCTGTATTTTGTTCCCAGGTAGCCTGGGTATAATAAGTGGTAATACAGTGGACTACTACTACTACTAGCCTGGGTACTAGGGGTGGGTACCGGTACAGAAAATTCAGGTTCAAGTCCAGTTCAGGTCCAGAGGATCAGGTCCAGAGGATCAGGTCCTGGTCTGGACCTGATATACTGTTACATTCCATTTGGGGTGAATCGTCCGTAATGGGGGTCTTTACCCCGTTTTACCCAAACCCAAAGGAGTAAAAAGGGGTTAAAAGGAGTAACCAGGGTCATCATTGTTCCTATGCAGATGAAGGGGTGAAAAGGGGTGAAAACAAAATTCACACCTGGGTCATAGAAGAGTAAAACGGGGTGAAAAGGGTTTCACAAATAAGTGTGAAACAATCCCGGGGCGCGTGTGAATATCGGCTCCCCAAGGTGCTGTTACTTCTACAGGCCGCTAGGGGTGTAGTTTAATTAGGCAGGGTGTTTGCGCTTCCGATCGACGAACCATTTCATACATAATTATGATAATTCAAGTATATTTTTTTCACCAACAACATAAATTGAGTATAGCAAAAAGTAATTGTCGGCTTACAGTGGATGTCATAGCAACGTACATTTCACCGACCCGGTGAAAATGCGTTTGTACAGCACTACACGATGCGGTATTTATTTTTCAAGGACGCTGTCCACGGCCGTAAAAGCCACACACTGTTTGCTTCTCTATTGTTATGATTGTTTACAATGTGTGTCGGCATACGATAAATCTCATTAAAGACCAAACAGGAGTGCCCTGGGCACAGCACTAAGGAAGTACTCCCTACTGTGACTATCCCAGCAGCTAGAGGGGTGAATTGACCCCTATAAATACATAAACTAATAAAAATCTCAGACTGTCTACACACTGGAAACAAAGGCAGGGACAGATTAGCATAAAATACTGGTCAAAAATTCAAATATTTTTCTCTACTGGTTTTCAAGGAAACACTATCAAACCCTGCAGAATGATCCAGATAGCTGTAACAAAGTTACATAATCGAGGTCCTAATAACAGCAACTTTCAAATTTTGGGAAACCAACCTTGTGTTCAAATTGAAACTTTCAAGTCTGCTCTGCCAACTTTGTATCAAAATGTCTTTTTGTATCTACACATGATTGCAACTTGTAAATCTTCCTTATAACTGAATTAGCTCTGATATTTATGTGTCTAGAAATATGGCAAATAATGTGGTGTCTGTTTGCAAGTGTACCAACAGGGGCTATGTAGACTGTACATGTAACTGTCAGGTATGTCTCACAGTACCAGAGTAAGACAAGCCAGCATTTTCATTACTTTATATTCTGGGTTAGGTAAAGCTTTATGTATAATCATACTTAAATACCTAATGTAGTATCCTAATATCAAAATTGAATTGAAAATAAACTTGTGTTGGTCAGCCGTCTCAGCCAGCCTTCCCCGATGTGAACTCCACCACAGTGAATAGAAGACTGAGCTCTAGTAGTTTATGTTAGCCGAATTTATTGGGTGGTTTTATAGTACGGGGTTGGTCTTTAAAGACCGTTTTTCAAGGTCTCTGTTCAGTCCTTCTAACTCCCGGAATAGAATACATGAAATAGTGCATTCTACGAACTTTGAAATCTTGACAACGTCAAAACCTAACTTGTACTAAATAATAAGATTTTTCTTACGATCTAAGAAGGATGTCCCTACCGCCAGTAAACGTATTTCGGTTTAAACAGTTTGTTTCCGCCATCATTTCGAGTGTTGTTTACTTTCTGAATTTGTGCCGTTTGGGAGATTTTGCGGCCTCAAAACTCAGAAAAGGAAAGCAAAGCAGCTTGTTGTTTTGTACGTTCAACATTTCTATGACTGACGAATTTATTCTTCCGCCATGCAGCCCGCGCTGCCGACAGCAGTCGGGGCCGCGGGGATTCCCCATGCACACGACCAGCATGTTTCTGATTTCATCTCAATGGCAACATTTTCTTTGTAGTGTCACAAGGAAAATCAATTTTCGCGACGATTGGCGAGCTGGCTAGACCCCTGCAATGGCACAAAAAGGCGATGAAGCTATCCCGACAGCCATTGCAATATTTAGCGGCAAATTTGACTGTTTTTTTTTTACAGAATTGTCGCTATTCTGCCTGCGTATTTCAATGCAAACATATTGAATCCATAAATATTTAACCGTCTTATCAACAACTTTTTAGCAGGCAGAAGATGTCTATATACTAGTATCAAGGAGGATTGCTAGTATTTAGAGGGAATTTTTTGGTCGTGAACACGCTCAACATGAACAAAATGGCGACCAAGCTATCCCGTCAGTCATTGCGATATTCAGCGGTAAATTTAAGTGTTTTTTTTTCCTTTTTACGACTTAAACTGTAGAAGAATCAATGAGTAGCTTTATGTACTTAGTCGCACTCTGGTTAGTATGGTATTGAACGTGAGTGTCAGTGTGCCATATTAAATCTGCGGAAACATGGACCGGCCAAGAAGCGTAAGAAGTGGAAGATACAAATGTGACAAATTAATCAATGCATATGTTTAGTGAGACATCACTGGTGGGCCCCATAATGTCGAAATAATGTCAATCGGACAGAAAACCCTCCAAAGACATTCTGATTTTTCCGGATATTTTCGAGACATTTTCCAAGAATGTATTTTCTGGGGTTCGAGAATGTCTTTACATGGTCTTTTTGTGAGGGCGTGTGTGTTGTTTTTTCCATTGTTCAGAAAAATGTCTTCCAAATGTCTGGAGAAAAACTGTGAAAACTCGCATGTTAACGAAAATCCCGCCCCCGTTAGTAGCCTGAATACGCTTCGAGCGGCCCGCCTGACTACGCCTGACAGACTGGCCCAGTCAAAGTGGAGGGGCGGCAATTTATTAGCTGGTGACCGCGCACCGCGAGAGACGTCCCTTTGCGATCGGTGTCCCTACACGGCACCGAGCGATCTGTCCTCATTTCACATGTGCGTGATCTGAAGCCACCAGGCCGTGTAAAATGACCACCACGGCAGGCAACGGAGCGTTACACAAACTTCCAAACTATATAAAACTGGACTTACAAAGTATTTGGTAAAATCCCACTCTCCAGACGTTATGCCATGTTCGCCCTTTGATGCCACATGCGACAATGTGACTGTCCTTTCATTTTGAATGTTACAAGAATGTCTTTCCAATATCCTTTGTGTGAGCAGCGTTGATTGCTGAGTCGTCATGCAAAAATATCCGCTGGTGATTGTTTCCTGCATGCCATGCTATGCCGAGGCGTCGAAGTTGAGTGATACTCCGAGCGGCATTTCCGTAAAATAGCTGTACAAGTAACTATTAAATCTACCGTGTTCCCGAAATATGTTGTCCGTATTTGCCGTTGGAAATAAAGCTCATTATCTGCGTCCCACTCACCCGGGCGTTATGTCGTCAGGCTGTTTACACCCTCCCGGGATCCCACGGCATGACAATGTGACAGTCCTTTGAATGTATTTTGAATGTTACAAGAATGTATTTCAAATATCTTGTCTCTTCTCTTAATTTTGGTACAATATATGGCATTCAACAGTCAAGTTGACAAACTACTTTTCCACGTCAGTCCAGCGCCGCACGGCACTCTTACGGCGTGGACAACAATTGTTACGTACAGTCAGGCAAAAAAAAATTGCTTTTAATGAAATCGAAGACTAAGTTACTCATATTCAAGTTCTCACGCATAATATCACCGTTGAAAATAAAATCAGGTTAATATTCTTGCTGAGGACCTTTTCGCCGTCACTTCTGAAACAACATCAGACACGCCGATCGACACAAAGGCGGGAAAAGCGGAGATGGTTGCTATAGGACCGGCGGTTGCTAGGACGTGATTGGCAGCGGGCTTGAGTCTACCTCACGTGCACTAGCGCCAGAAATATCAGTAAATTGAGTAAATTCGCGATAAAAAAAACCCATTGTGTATCTGTTTAAAAATTCTCCACGTAATTATTATTAACGTATTATTATTAATTTCACGGTCGTTTCTGAAAAATATAACGTCTTATGTTTGATTGGCAATTTATAGGATTTTTAAAAAAATATTTCAAGGGCTAATATCACCCATCTCACGTTCTAGTGGCGTCCGTGCTAACTTTTTTTAGCGTTTCTATGGGAGTTTTGCTACCAGAGGAGTGGCCGGCCGTGCAGAGGGGGAACATATCATTAACATTTGCGTGGACTGACTCCCCGGGCCAGTTTACCGTTTTTTTTTTTGTTTTTTTTTACCAAATTCTACAATCCCGGTACCCCCATAGGAAGGCTTGGTGGGGGCTAGACAATTCCCGTTGCCGGTATGTTAGAACCATTTCCAATGGTCAGAATCGCTATTAAAAGAAGGCTAAAGAGGCGGCATCGTGGGGCATGCAATCTGCACGACCTTCTTCAAGGCCTAGGGTCTTCTAGCGCTGATTCGCAAACATGTTCTAACCAGTGTCATGCATAGGAAGACAAAAACAAAGCAACTTGTTTTGATAAGACCAAGACTGCTTTGACCTTCTTTGTTGTGCAAATACTTTTCGACATCATTGTCTCCCGTGCCTGGCTCAGTGACTGAAGTACATGTATCCAAGGAGGTTGAAACAGGCCCCTGTTTCAACCTCCTTGATGTATCTATGTACATGTAACAGCTTCTTCATTCAGATCATTTAAAAAATACTAGTATTTTGTTCAATACGAACTTCAATCGGCGGGCAACATTTCCATATACGATGTACGTCTAAAACACAGATTTTTTCCCCGGTACCCTTCGAGTTTTCTTCACTGTACGCCGTGGTAGCAAGAAAGTTTAAAAGAGGCCTGAATTGTCATTTGTCTTCTAAATGATGCACGAACTACTAGTATTCGCCTTATACCTGTTTCTGTAATATCACTACCACAAGTACTTACCTGTCAGTGTATGTGCACTTGTATGTTCTTGTTTAAGTTTTCTTGTATTGTATGTTTTTTTGTTTATCTGAATAAAGTTTAAAAAAAAATACTAGGATTCGCTATCGTAAATTTGTAAGAAAACTGTTTGAAAACTAAGAAAACAATTCGTAGATTTGTCCGAAACCTGTTCAGAAACCAAGAAAAGGTGTGTGTTTTTTTTTATATCAGATTCTGTTAATGCGAATTACGATCGAACAAAAATTTGTATATTCGCTCCATGATTTACGCATTCAAGTCAAAGTGACCTTTTGTCTGACCGGATTTCTTATTTTGGCTTGGGATCCTAAGAAGAGGAAAGTCAACCATCGTCGTATTTCCATCTTGTAGACAATGGGGCCCGCGGTTGTGACTATGCATGACAATGACCAAGATGGATGTCACAACAAGAGAATTTCACAGACTTTTGACAGTTTATACATGACCTTACAGTTAATACGAAGATTTCATATCGACATTTTTAAACCAAACGTCGAAAAAATCGCGTGCTTATTTTCATTCTAATATCTAATTAAACAAGGCCAAGATTACAAGTACACATCTCTGTCTGTCTCTAGATTTGCGTCTAGAAATGAACAAAGGCAGTTTCAAGTGTGGAACAAACGCCGAATCCAGATCCATTGTTTCACAACTTCCAAGTTTGAATAAGACAACATTTGAAGAAAGCTAGTATGTCTACAAAAACGCCTGGAACAGACACATCTTTACAGTATCACAAGCTGATTGTTTTAGTCCATATTTTAGTCCAAAGGGCCCCAGATTGATAAATAGTATTAGTTGCATCTGGTAACTCGTATGTTTCATTTTGTTTTTCAGGTACGACCTTTGGAGAAAAGCTATTCATACCGTTTGGTGTTATCCTTAGGATTATAATTTTGTTTTGGTCAAGTTCTGTTCGCTAGTGTTTGTTCTGTTTTTTTTTTTTTTTTTTTTATCCATTTGACCAGGGAGGTTGTTTGACTTGCCTTTTGCTAACAACTTACTAACACATGTTACGTTCGTACGTACGTACTACCAAGGAGGTTGAAACATTGGTACTACAAGCCCAAGGTGTATTTGGGAACGCGTTTTGATGTTTGAATAACAATACATATCTAATACATTTGTATATACACACACTAACCTCTAGCATATATCATGTCGATAAATCTGGAAAATATTTACAAAACACAACAAAATTTCCATCACGAACGATGATTTTGATACTCTTCAACACACATCTATAAGAACTAAGGTAAGTCACCTATTAGATTGAGCTGCATCGGACAACGATTCTACTTCAGGCCTAAGGTAGGTTTGTGATAAACAGAAAAAGGAAACTGCGGATTTTGGGGTATGCCTTGACATAGGAAACTTTCTGAATCATCAGAATTTATGTGATTATTTCAAAGTAGTTGGTAGACCCAGCCGTCAGCCTCCAGTCGTCGACTACTTTTCACATATTTGCATAATGTTATGAACAAAACGTACAAGGCATAAGCTTGGCATAAGCATGAAGAACCAAACAAATGACCCAGTTCACAGTTCCACGCCAATCATCACGGTGTTTACGTTGACGACGTGAGGGTACCAGTCCAGCTGCGTGCACCGGCTCTCTCTTGACAGTGGCCCCAGTAGAAAGTCGGGAACTTTGATATTTTCTATGGCATTAAAAATTCGTTCAAAAGTAATATAGAGTGCGAAGTCGACTGACAAATATATTACAAACACCATGTTCTTGAAATGCAATTCGGCATGATGTTTTTGGACAGAATAACTCCAAGTGGAAAGCAAGATATTTGTAAATGCCATGCCGCAAGTGGGAACAAACTTCACCCTGATTTGCATCTAATTTGGCTATTGCTAAAGGGTAAAACAAACATCCTGTACATTCATTCATTATTTCAATTGAACGGAACAATTCGATGAACAGGGCGAACAGTGTTAGTAAAAACAATGACGTTATTATAACGTCCTTAGTAAAAACAAGGTCATAATGTAGTGTTAGGACTACCCCCACCATCAAACTACTTGTAGAACCAAGGACGTTATAGTACGTCCTTGGTAGAATTCAATGACGAAAACACTTCTGCAGAACTTCGGCAGAACTCTGCTGGCTGTTACATGGAGAATGATTTGCCAGGCCGGGAGTTTTGCTACGAGAGGAGTTGGTCGGCCGCGCAGCTCCAGAGGGGAATATATTATCCTTAGCGGGGACTGACTCCCCTGGCCAACTTGCCGATTTTTTTCTCAGAATTCTACGATACCCGTACCCACGTCGGAAGGGCCTGGCGGAGGCTAGACACAAGTCGGCTTGCAGCATTCTTCCTTGTGTACTTCTATTCTACGCACCTGTATGTATAAAAGCGTACATAAAAGCTGTTAATACTCCGTCAGACCGTCACAAATGTATATTACGATATATTATACAAAAACGTACTAGTAGTACATGTAGTATTTTCAAATATGTTATTCAATGAGTACTATCGATAACAAAAGAAAACGTGATGCACAATATAAAACTCTCTACACTTTGCTTTCAAACGGCCTTTGTTTTCCTCAGCGTATGCTGTTAGCAAGGAGGTTGAAAGAGGGGACCTCCTTGCTGTTAGCGTCTCCAACTTACACATAAAACAGTACATAAACATACTAGTATACTAGTAACCTCATTGATTCTAGTACTTCATCTGCATGGTTTCAACCTATCTGGAGCATGAAACACGCAGATCAATAATGAATGAATAAGAAAGGAGGACGCGATTCAAACGTCCTATCGGGCAAGTAGAAAATATAGCAAATCGTTCGTCTTGTGCCTAAATATTTTTCTACATGTACAGCTAAAACCGGTCACAGTCATAGAAATAGATAAAAACAAAAGAAATCTAAGTTTATTGTAAGGGTAATTTCGTGTGGCACTTTGTCCAGATCAACTGATTCAAAATACACATCCATGATATCGTATGGTGGTTTTGCTTACCCTTATTTGTATGTTATCCTTCACGGTGACTCATTGTACGAAGATATTACAAAACTTGAGAATCTTCGATGAAATGAAGATAAGACAATAGTTTGTCTGAGGTGATCCATGTTATGAAGTTCAAAAAGCGACTCCTGTTTAAAAAAATAGGCTCCAGAAAACGAACAAAGGAAAACTTGGCGGCGCACCTTCAACCATAAGAGAGATATGAAAGGGACAGACTAGTACTGTACTGTACAACTCATGATATAAACATAGATCAGAGGCGCGCCCGCTAGCACGTAGGGGCACGAAATAGGGCACAGCGGACGCCGAGCAAAGATCGTCAAATGAAGTCTTGTGTCTAGAGTTTGATCTTATCAAGGAGGTTATATCTAGCGGCGCTATTTTAGCACGACATTTGCCCGATCGTGTGCCGGTAATAGATATCTTCACAACTCATTGGTTCCTGGATTTTTGCTTTGAAATATTTATTATCATATGTATGTATCTTTGTATGGCCGCACAATAATATATGCACGGGGCTTTGCAAACTAACGCGTTCGCCACAAGCATATGATATACGCACAGTGACATCTGTCTTAGGGGTCAATCAAGCGACGGCTAAATTTGACACCTATGACAAGGTACTGGATATTACTACATTATATACTACTATTCCCTTTTTCTGTTCAAAATTTGTACGGTATGTTATCATAACATTAAATGTCATTTGTGGGCTTTAAAAAAACACATTACGTTGGAACATTCTGAATGACCAACGTTACACCACTCACAACAATGTATGACTCCTAACGAGGCACGCAAAGTTTACCGATCCCTACAACACGCACGCACGGGACACCCGCCGCCTAACACCCGCCGGCCCTCGAACCAGTTGGCCCCTACTAACACGAGCCTCTTTCGCGATGTTGGGGACCGGCGTAAGTGGGACGGGTGTTCAGTTCAGTTTATTTATTTATCCAGGAAAATACATCGCCTACTGACAGGGTGCATAGAGGCAGGAGGGCGCGCGTTAGGCAGGGGTCGGTAACTCTTATTTGCGACTCTTATTTGCGAAGCTTCTCGAGCAGGTTTCCCAGGGTACTCTTGTGAGAATAATGTCTGACACGAAGCTTTTTAGCGCCGCCATATTTCCCTCGTTCCTCAGCTTGGGTCACAGCGCGAGTCATCAGCAACTTTGCCAAGCGAATAGATAAGTTGTGAATGTCGCTAGTTACTAACAAGGATTAGACGTTCAACTACTGCTGATCACAACTTCATATTCATTTCTAAGCATCAAATCGTCACAAACCAAGGAACCTTGCAAAAGTTTTCTTTGTTCACGAAGGCTTGGCTTGACTTGTTAGCATGTTCCATTATGCCGAGGTGGTCCCGTCGAAAAAAACTTTGTCTACTTAGGCTCATTTCTTTCACAAAAATTCAACTTAGCTTGGTTTTTGCTTAAAATAGTTCCATTTGATTAATCTTTATCGTTTTATATCATAATCACTGTATTCTATACTATACACCAGAATAGTCACGTCACCACATTTTACCATGATAGTAAAGTGGAGTCGTCCACTGACCCCTTGTGACCTTGTTTTCCTGCTGGTTACGCACGGACGCCATATTGGAAGAACTGTGACGAAAAACGATTCAGAGTAGAGTAGATTGCTTTCGGAATACGACAATTTGACCTGCTTACATACATTTCAAAAACTCAGATAACGTTACATGAATGGATCGTCTGTTTGTAAAACCTGCCGTAATAGTTTTCCAGTCCGATTACGCAGAAATGGCAGATGTACAAAGGATCTGTCACGAGAAAAAATCGCCACGTAAAAAAATTCAAATAACACTTTATTTCGCACCAAATCACATAATTTTGTAAAGTTTCCTTTACTCAATGATTTCTATATAAATCGTTGGTGATTAATTTTGCTGATGAAGCGCAGGAAAATTGTGAACCCGGCGATGGTAGCGAGGCGTTACGATACAAGACACGGCCGGCCGCGCTGTGACTGGATCTGGACCGGCCTGGTGACGCAAGTCGTCTGACAACCCATTGCCGTCCAGAGGGCACGGTGTTTTTCCTGCTCTGTCGCCGCTAGGAGGCGTTAGTAACTAGAGCCACGTAAGCGTTCACACGCTTCACACTTCGTGGCAGAGGTGTTATAATTGCAGGGGTTAGAAAGGGTGACTTTTCCATTGTGTTCTGTTGCAAAGTAAACACACTAAGTTTCACCCCAAACGTGCATAATCAGCCCAGGAGAGAACAATGGGGTCCGCCCTCTCACTCTAAAGTTACCCCAGCATTTGGGGTAAAACGGGGTAAAGACCCCCAATACGGACGATTCACCCCAAATGGAATGTATCAGGTCCAGGTTCATGAACCTGGACCTGATTCTGTATGACTCATACCAATTTAATGGTCCATTTCACTACAAAGAGATCTGTTAGGTGGAGTATTAGACTTACACTTGGCATTAATCGTACAACGCTAACTGCACCTGTACGATTGGCTGTAAAATTTAGAAATTACTATAAACCCTATTCTACTTCACTCTTCTTATTTTCTTCCACCTGCAAGCGCCAAAACGTGTGAATACCTGATAAAATAATCTGTTAATTTTCTAATCAGTCCAACATTCGTTCCACCAAATATTTTCAGGTCCGGTTTTTCTGGACCAGTCCAATAAGAAAAAACGTTTCTGTACCGGTACGCTGTACCAATACCCAGCCCTACTGGGTACCATCGGGACAGTAGTTTGCACCAACGTCTATATACAGTCACTTCTCTGCTTTCCATCTGGGAACCTTGACATTTCTAATGTCTGGAATCATCCTAATTTTACTGATGGCTACTCACCTGATGATTGAATTATGTGAGATCAGTGATCTGAATTCCCCATCCAGTATGACTAGTGCTTTTTAAGCTGGTATTCCTGAGGATGAACGTTGAGGAATTGTCAGAATTCAAAGACCACTAACTTGTCAATTCCCTCAAATTCATCGGAAAGTTCATCAAAATCCATCCACAGGAAAGCCAGATTAAGAAGCACTAGTCATACTAAGTATAGAAGCTCAAAACTATGACAGACTGATGTAAAACAGGTGAAAACTTTACTTTGGGGTATATATTAGATAGTAATGATGATGGCTGTTACTTCGTTTTCGAAGATCAGTGGGCAGGGTGGGTTTGAGCGACCCATCCACCTGGCCTGCACGTGACTTCACTAAGGTGAAGGAGGGATGTGCACTTCCCTCTCCACCCTCACGTCTACTGGCGCACTTAGTCCCACAGGGACAGAATTATATGCCACGTAAGACGGCCCCAGCAGATGCAGGTTTATTATTTGGAGTTTCCGTCTCCTAGGAGGACTTCCGACCAAGGTGCAAGGGGTTCCTCCTACCCCTGACTCGTGTGTCATGGCGGGTGCGTCATGCCCGAACATGCCCCTAAGGCCAACCACTGCCACAAAGGCCTGTCACATTAGATAGTACATTCTTTTGTATAGCAGGCTTTTTTTCATTTTATAGTGTAGCTTATTAGTTGAAATAAAAGGATTCTGACTGTGTGCACATACAGGAATGTGGGAGAATGAGGAGGGGCCAGGAGAGCCGGAGGAGAACTTTGAAGAAGCCATCAGACACACCAACACAGCTCTGGTACCAACAAGGGTAAGAACATCAAGTACGGCAAAGTACAGTCAAACCTGTCCAAGACAACCACCCGAGGGACCATGGCAAAAGTGGTCGATTTGGCCAGGTGGTCGGTTAGAAGAGTATCGACTCACAACATGCCTGATGCATAGTTTAAATGGTTTCCGTTTTGTTTAATGGCAAATAGCAAGCACACGCACGTGCATCCACTGCCAGCTTTATTTTGAACATAACATCAAAATGGTAGTCAAAATCGGACGCAAACTGGCCAAATTCGGCACAAAATCGTGCTAGTTATCATCGAAAATCAATGACACCTCAAGATTTGAAAATGACGCAGTCGTTATGGGCAGGGATTTGGTCTCAAATTTTTGGCGTTGGCGTTGGCCAGGTGGTCGTTGTAAAGAGGTCGCTTAATGCTTACGTCAATGAGGAAAATTTTTGGGACCGAGAAAAAGCGGTCATAATGGCCAGGTGCTCGCTAAGAAGAGGTGATCGGTTGGGCAGGTTAGACTGTACAGCGATACAAATCCTCGGCAGTTCTATACATTGTCCTAGAACCCAACACAGTTGTCCAGAAGAGAGTATACCCGGTCAGTCCGGTGACTTGGTGTGCGGCTAAAATTTGCGAGACTTAGCAAAGCCGAATTGCGCTACTAGCAAGCGGAAAACCACGTGACCATGCTGGCAAATTTTTCTCCCTAGTCCCGGACATAATAGCCAGCGTAGTCAGTCTGGTATAGACTTCATCTCCACTAACCCCTGTATTTTGCTCACAGATTCCCAGTGAGATCCAGACCTTATTTGAGGATGAAGGCTGCAGGAACCTTAATGCAGAGGTATGTGAAAAACTTCATCTCTCTCTTAAAGAAGTTTGTAAGAGAATTGCTTAAAGTATACAGTTTGGGGAAACCATTTTTTCTAACCAGACCAAACCCCAAGAGAATACTCTGTTAATTGACTCTGTGCATGCAATCTTTGTGTTTGGTACATCTATTTGTTTGATATTTTTTTTTGTGTACAGTGTCAGTAGAGTGCCAGAAAGTAAGTGGGGAGATTACATGTACCACAAAGTTTGGACATGCCAGATTGACAGGAAGTGCATTTCAGAGATATGGTAGAACTAGTCATTAATCGGACATGACAGTCCAGGTCATGGAGTCAATGGAAGAGGCTACTAATTCATGGGGAGGTGGTGTTTTCGGTAGACTGTTTGAGTTTTTGCAGTTATATTTTTGTCATGAAATGTACCTAGACAAACATTCTCAACTCTTTTTGCAGAGCTCAGACTTTTTTGTGATGACAAAAGCATTGAAAGAGTTTGCAGAAAATGAAGGGAAGGGTAAGACTTGTTTTGTTTCCTAGAAGTCTTACTTGCTTGTGTCTTCTCCTATTTTGTCAGATTAAACTACAAAATTGTGTGCAGTGGCTATAATTTGTAATAAATGTTATCTGCACGAACATTTTACAAGTTGTCAGTTCATATGGTAAAAGTTGACACTCAGTTTGAATGACTTTTGTACACATTTTCTCTCAGGAGCCCTCCCAGTTAGAGGGGCCATTCCAGACATGTTTGCTGACTCTGAGCGATACATCCAACTTCAAAACATGTAAGTTTAAATGTTTATAAACATGACCCTTGCGTACCATACATGGAAATACTTGTTGTCCCAGACGTGACTCTAGATTCAAGCTATAGCCTGATAGCCTGCATGTTGTCCAGTATTGTAAGCTTTGGTCACCCTCCAACAGTCACTGCTCACTGGAGTATACATTGTAGGTAGTGACTATTGGGAGCGGACCAAAGCAAACCGTTTGAAGGCAGGAGCAAGAGCTGTACTTCTGAGGAATGTTGCTAGGGGGTGCTCCTTACTGGTGTTTTGCAAATTTCAAGATAAAGTATCAGAGTGTTTCCTTCAGTTTAGTGTTGTTATTTGCTAATTTGTACTTATATGATAGATATGGTTTAAATGATAAATAACATTTGTCATTGTTGCATATTTTACAGCTACAGGGACCAGGCTAAACACGATGCTTCAGTGGTGGCCTCCAGAGTTACCCAGATCCTGTCTTCCATTGGAAGGGTAAGTTTTGTATTAAGATTAAGATCATGTCTGATCATGAAGTCAATGCTTCACATTAGGTACGGTGTACCTGTACAAAACTGTTTTTTCAATTTTTTTTGTACCAGTCCGGAAAAACTGGAACATGAAAAACATTGGTCGAGCGGATGTTGGACCTATTAGAAAATAAATGGATTACATGATCAGTTAAATTCATGCGTTTTGGGGCTTACTGGTTGAAGATATAACAAGAGCAAAGCAGAGTAGAGTTTATAGTAATTTCTACCAAGTTTTACAGTCAATCGTACAATCGTTAGTCTTGCAGGATTTTAGAACGCCAGTGGGAGTCAAATATTCCACAAAATGTACTATTTGTAGCAAAATGGACCATTGAGTATCTTCCATTCACATCCTTTCACATACTGTATCAGGTCCAGGTTCAGGTCCGGACCTGGACCTGATCCTCTGGACCTGAGTCGGACCTGGACCTGAATTTTCTGTACCGGTACCCACCCCTGCTATAGTATCATATGCTTAATCATCACACATTACCAATGAGAGAAATTATGGTTTAATTTGTATATTTTGTATAATTATACAATAACAGACAATTAGAATTGAAGAAGATTCACTCTTTACTTCTGGATACTTTAAAAATTTTTATAGACGTTTCGAAAGGAGTCCACTTATAAATATTGAAATTTTTAAAGTATCCAGAAGTAAAGAGTGAATCTTCATCAATTTTAATGTATCCTGGATGAGTAACATTCACAAACGTAATAACAGACAATGTTTCGGTAAACGTAATAACAGACAATGTTTCGGTAAAACCATCTGTCACCTTCCTCAGGGCAATACTGACCGGGACTTTTACATACTGCAGCTAGGTGTTGCTGCTAACATATTTTGTATAGTCCCAAACATCTGTTAGCAGCGACACTTATAACAGTACTGCAGTATTAGACATGCATGTAGTCAACATTGCCCTGAGGAAGGTGACACTGCAGATACAGTAGTTAACTGAACTGTTGGCTGTGACGTGGTAGTGAATGAAGAACCTTTAATATCCGATGTTCACCTTAATTCGAACAATTATCATGAAGCCTCTTAGGAAATTGAACCAATTTTAAGGTGTTATGTTTGAATTTCAGTTAATACTTTCCTATTTTTACCTTCCCATACAGCCATCACACTGCATTTCAGAAGAGGCCATCAGGTTATTTTGTGAGTAGACGATCTGTACTTTTTTGGTTTAGTTTGTGATTTTTTGATACTCAAATAAAGAAATAAAATTTAAAGCATAATTATATTCATATTTGTGACTTAACCAGACTATCATTACATCCATGCAGGCAGGAATGCAGCTTTCTTGAGAGTGGTGAGGACACGATCCTTGGAAGAAGAGTACAACCCAGAGAAGGCCTGTGTGAATGAAATGGGTAAATTTCGTTATATAATTTCTGACTCGTTCCCTTTTCCTCATCATGCTTTCTTTAAAAACAGAAATAACTATATCATGAACTGTTAACCACAAAGAGACCAAAAGCAATACCTCCTCGTAAGTTTGTACTAGTATAGGCTCTTTCATTAATCTACCATGTCTGAAAAATGACTAGTTCTAACAGCTCTGAGCTCTACTTTCTGTCACTCTCACAAGTCTGACCCTTGTGATGACACTATCTTCCTGCTCACTTTCAATCCAGCCTGTCACACCAAAAACGAAACCTCAGTAGACAGAGGCAAAAAGTATTTTGAGCCCTGTCTTGTGTGTCCGGTAGTGATGTTGTCCATGAAGACATGAACAAACTCGAATCATGTAGCATCTCTCACTATTATCTAATTTTGTACGTAAGTAAAAATTGTGTATAGACTTATAAGACTCATAAGGACTTTAAACCGTGTAAACTGTATCTGAGACTGTTATATACTTTGTTTGACTCTTGCGTCTTCTTTAATGACCTCAATGGAAAGCGGCTTGTAGGCAGATTTGAGGTTTCATGAAGAAACAAAGGTAATCAAACCAAACATGTGAATGATCAATGTCTGTCCCTGTATTCTCCAGGTGTGCAGTTGGAGAACCCAGACAGTGAGATCACCCTGTATATCATGCTGAGGGCTGTGGACAAGTTCCAACAGCAGTACGGCAGATATCCAGGTGGGAAATTTGTGGAAATCGCATTTCTGTGTTCTTTATACCTTGACCATGAATCTAGTGCAATGGCTGAGGGGGTTGAGTGTTTGCCATGAATTTGGTAGGTCATACCAAAGACTTAAAAATGATGTAGGCTGCTTTCTCTGCTTAGCACTCAGCATTTGGGAATGAGAGAGAGCGAGATATTGGTAGTTGAACACACACTCCACTACTAGTGGACTAGCCCCCAGCTTGAGTGATTGCACAAACATTGTGTGGCCCAAGGGCTACAGACATGGAGATGGGCATCGCCCTATGCACCATCTGGTGCAGGAAGGACTCTAACTACAATGTAACCAATGCCTTGACTGTTTCTGTGAGAGACTGTAAAAGATAGAGGGATGATAAAATGATGATTTATAGTTGTCAACATTGAATGCTACAAAATATAGATTTCTTTCCTAAGATAGAAATTTTGTATGTTGAACAACTTGTATTCTTTGGCAAAGTTTGGATAGAGACAATAATTTACTGATATTATTTATGTAAATGAGGATCTTATTTGCATAATCCATTAGAAACATAGCTTATCACTCGAATAGATTTAACTTTAACATTTCATACTGGTATAAGGTTGTGGAACTCAATTTAACATTCTGGTCTTTTGAATAGGTTACTATGATGATCAAGTTGAGGCTGACATCCCTAAACTGAAGGTGGGTCAACAATTTTCTTCATGCACACCTGATCATTTTTCTCTTGAAAAAGCTGCAAACAAAGCAATTTAATTGGTAGACCCTAAATTTGTCATTAGCATCTTAAACTTTTATCCGCATCTAAATGAACCCTTTTCTTTTAGATAAGTTAAAAGATACATGTTTTGAAGTTGGCTTCTACAGCTGTATGGTAGTGTGCATAGTCCAGTGGTTTAAGCGGCCCTGCCTCTGGACCAAGGAGCCATGAGTTTGAATTCCAGCTGTGTCGCTCACCCAGCATGCATGCTACTAGAAAGGGTTACAGGGACGTTAAGCCTTGGTCCATTGTTCATTGTGCTTGTCAAAAAGAGCTATGGAAATTCAATACAGTAACAGTACTGTACATATTGCTATTATAATAAATTGTCTTCTCTGTCACAACGTTAACCCATTACAAAATAGCTCTTCAATGAGCTAAACTGGTTCAAGATCACTTTTGCTGGTATAGTTTTACATATCCTAACTAATGTCTGATTCTAAGATAATTTTTACATCATTTCTTATTCCTATAGGCATGCATGTGTGGGCTGTTACAGGAGTGGAGTCTCAGCCCTTATATCAAGGATGAATATGTACATGAAATGTGAGTCCTCTTCTTTATATCTTAGCTGCCATTGATGAAGTGATGTAGTTTACCTGTACATGTTGATATACAAAATTATGGTGTATTCTATATCACCAGAGGTACCAGCCCAACTGCCGGTTGGATCGCCTCAGCTGAAGGGCAATCTGACCCACAGTTGGGCTGGGACTAAGGTTGATGCAGAGTTTATTTTTGGTATTCCCATAATAGAAACAAAACAAAATGGGCCAGAGTTAAAAAAATTCGGTGTCCTCTAATAAACTGTAACATGTTCCATTCCCATGTCAACATCTGCATGTTTTCCCACCACAGGTGCAGATACGGAGGGTCCGAACTCCACTCAGTAGCTGCCTTCATGGGAGGTAAGGAAGAAATAATCTGAATAATGATAAAATGACATGAGCTCTGAATTCTATACCATGCCATAAATTTTATGTTCTGTAAACCTTCACAGTAAATGATTATAGGTGGGGCATTTTAGGAGTGGTATCTAAACCTATTATACATGTAGAGTCTCTTTTGTCCTCTTTTGCATGGATAAACGAGACTTGGCAGCTATATGATGCATGTACTACTTACTAGATAGGGGTGGGTACCAGTACAGAAAATTCAAGTACAAGTAACAGAAAATTCAGGTACCTGTACAGAAAATTCAGGTTCAGGTCCAGAAGACCACGTCCTGGTGGCCGACCACTGGTGTTTTAAAATCCTGACTTCATGTTAACATAAGTTTGACTGTAGAAATTAGAATCGCTATAGAAATGACTAATATAAGATGTATAAACTCTACTCTACTTTGCTCCAATTATTTTCTTGAACCTGTATTCAAGCACCAAAACATGTAAACCCCTTCTGATATACATTAATTTTTTTGTTATTTTCTACTTTGTTCAAAATTGGTCTATAACTGATTTTGAGCTAGGAAAAACGGTTTTGTACCTGGTCCCATACATCGTACCCACCCCTAATAATAGCTTTGAATACCTGGTGAAGAGCGTTTCTAGCTTTTGATGGCTCTCTACTTGACTTTCTCCAATGTTCTTACAGGAGCTGCAGCTCAAGAAGTCATCAAACTGGTGACCAAGCAGTTTGTGCCCTTCAACAACACCTACATCTACAATGCTATGAACTCATCCTCCGCCACCTACACGCTGTGATCAACTTTACTTCTGCGTTCGGAAAAGAAATGAGATTTGTTCTCAGTGGGATAAAATGCCTACGGATTTGTTGTTTCTGTGGGACCGTATTGTTACAGTAGCAATGTTTTGATACGCTATGATCTACTAAGTTGTACAAGACTCTTAAAGCAGTAGTACTTCTGCATTCGGATAAGAAACGAGATTTGCTCTCAGTGCAAGAAAATGCTTATGAATTTGATGTTTCTGTGGGACTGTACTGTAGCATTATGTTTTGGTATATTAGTATCAAGAAATCTATGAAGAGATGTGTATGAAGTTACTGAGGATAGTTGGAAGCAAGGTGTTGGAAGCTATTGTGATAGCAAGTTAATAACAGTTGTGATGGAAATCTTTTGAAGTTTCAAAACGTAAATACATGACATTGTACTTTGTTATCTCATGTCAGTTGTGTGTAGAATAGACAAGAAGCCTTGTGCATTTACATATTGGTTCATATATATAGAATAAAAACAATCATTGTCTTATACGCCAAACCAGAAGCTTGTGTCCACTTTTCTAAGCACTGCTAGCTTTACCTAATCTCCAAGCAGATCCTACGGTAGCATAAGATACTAATAGTATCAAAAGTCGCCAGAGGAATAAAGCCGTACTGCAGCCAAACACACTCCTAGGTCGGCTTCATTCCTCTGCCAGCTTTTGGTACTAACTTATGCTACCGTAGGACTTGCTTGGATCAAATAGTCATTAAAAGCACAAAACATGAAAGTTTATCTGTGTTGGTTGGATTCTGAAGTCATTTTGGATCAAAGTCAAACTTTCAATTCTCCCCCAGGGTACATTGAAAAGTGACCCCTGGTTAGATAAATAAACAAACAGAACATGTGACTTGAGCAATGGATCAAAAGTAGGTAATGCAGAAAGTGTTTACAACCATCCTTTGACAGAGACGGGGGGCACCATAGACTTTGCGTGCAACTTATGATCCACTGCTCACCGGGTCACAACTGTTTTATCTGCAAACGTGTCACAGAAGTAGTGTATTATTAGTCTTTGCTTGACAAAGACTGAACTTGAGCATTCAAGAAAATAGGGTAAGTCCTATTGTTTGTATGTTGGTAATTGCAGTGCAACTTTAATCCAGGGTACCCTACATGATGAAGTGACTCTCAGTTATACCAGAATATACATAATACATATTACCTCACAATGCAGGGGATGAGCTAATCCCCAAGCAGATCTTGCTGTGGCATAAGATACATGTAGTGTCATAAGCTGGGGAAGGAGTTTAGACGGCATCCACTACGGAATAAAATTCCTCTGCCGGCTAAACTCCTTCCCCAGCTTATGATACTATCTTATTACCACTGCAAGATCTGCTTGGAGATAAGGGATGACAACCCACTACGGCACAATGTCATATACATGTACTTGAATGCTAACTTTGTTAAAGGGACATAATGTAGAAATATGGCGCCAAAATTTCAAATATTCTGAACTTTCTGTTCTGAAATCTCCATTCAGATTGACATTTGCAACTTATTTCTAACTTATCTGCGTCATTTTATCACATTTCTAGTGCTTATTAACAACGTCAAAGTAAGCCGCGACCAAATTCACTTACTTCCGGGTAGCCTACCGGAAGTAAGCCGACCGTAGATTTCCGAATCGACCGTTGCGGTCGCAGATCTTCAGAGCTTAGCGGGGACTTTCAACAAACTTCAGTAATGATTCGAGCGAACCAACGAACGCGTTCTAAAGCGTACTTTGGCTCGCTGGCGAGTTGAATAAAATGGCGGACAACTCAAGCGGCGGAGGGAAGTGCGCATATTTCAAGACATCCTCACGGCTCAACAAAGTCGTATCCATACGTTGTAAATATTGCTGTGCAGTGTAATTAAAGGTAGACTCAACTCATTATGTAGAGAAATGACCAAAAACAGTGACTTTAATTTTAGATTATGTCCCTTTTTAAAGGACTCGGGACAAGTTGCAGTGGGTCCTGCCCACTCTTTCTAATGTGTCAGGTATACATACCCAACGGCCATGCACCCATGTCTGTAACAGGCTCAGACATCCTGAAAGGCTGGCTACCAGGCTATATGTTACTTTGTAACTGCACCTGCCTAAGCGGCTGTTAACCAGGTTAACTCTGGGTACCCTTCAGTGTCTTATGTGCATCAGAAATTGACTGTACTATTTGGTCGTACGAGTTTGATACAGTAATCATTTTTCTCGATTAAAGTAAGCTTAAGCAACACAGTTACAATACGCACCTGGCTTCGGGGAAGTCCCAGCCAAATCTGTGAGACTGAAACGTAAAATGGAAAACTCAAATAAAGTTCTATTCAAACCTTGAACCAGACATGTTCAAATTTATGATGTTTTATTAAGTTACTCAGAACAGAAATGTTGTACACAAAAATCATTGTATAGTTTTGTATTTTTCTTAGAAAATTAGCACTCCCTTACTCTGTTGAGGTCCTTTTCCTTTTTATAAGCAACAACTTGCAATACTGTTTGAAAGGTAAAGCGCATACTTAAATCGACATTACATTTAGAAGCTTTAATTGAGAAAATATGGTGGTTTCATGCGTCAAAATTGTAAAAGTTGAAGAAAATTCAGACTTCTTAACAAAACGTCACTGTGCATGTGAAGACTTATAACAATAAACTGTTTTGTGACCCGAAACAAACACCGATGATAGTGAAATTTTGAGTGTTGTTCGTAATAAACTTTGTACATGTTAATGTTCTGAAATTATTACCTGAAGCTTGCTTACAAGTCAAGTTTTTTCAAGTCAAGTTTATTGCGCAACGATTGTAACTGGTACAATGTATGGCAAACTCCTATCTACAACAGTATGCAACAGTATACTAATCTAACATAACAGAAAAAATATTGTGACATAGTGTATTTCACATTGTTAAAACATTTTGCTTACACCTAGACAGTGTGTATTGGGGCTCTAGCCAATGTCCACAATTCCGTCAACAGAATTTTCCTACATATGACAGCAAGATTTTAAAGGACAAAAACCTTGGTGGACGAAAATTGAGGAGTAAAATGAAATTTGTTCTCAATGAAGACGAAAACTAAATTTTATGATTTTTCTGTCAGTGGAAGCTAGGATGATGAAAAAAAATACCAAGCCAGCTACAGCCCTAATGTAGATGGAGGAAAAATACATACTTATACTGTATTCATCAAGACATGTTGATATTGCTAATGCTCTGTGCGCATTGAAAAAACTTTCAACTCAAGGAAAGGTTTTAGACCGTGTTTCACATGTTGCAAATCATACAAAGCACCTGTAATATGTAACGTCCTTGATTAAAGTGACGATATGCCATGAAATATTAGAATCTGGATGCCAAAGTCGATTTCAAAGTCAGGAAATTCAAAAACAGAAACTTTAGAAGAATCTGTTGATCTGTGCTTAGTCATTTGATCAACCTTCCTAATCACTTAGATTTCACAATAAAATTTTAACCTTTTTTGCCAAATGAATAAATGTATATTTAGGGCGCACATCAGTTTTAGCATTCCCAGTTTCATCGAATCAAATCAACATGGCCTAAATAAAAGTACCATTACTACTAGGGGTGGGTGCAGGGACAGAAAATTCAGGTACAGGTATAGTCCAGGTCCAGACCTGAACCTAAATATCTGAAAACTTGAATGAATGGGCAATACTCGAAACAATGGTCCATTTCGCTACAAAGGATTCCGTTTGGTGGAGTATGCAACGTTCATTTGTTTTAAAATCCTGAGTCACGTAAACAACACTGCCTGATTTAGACCAAGTTTGACTGTAGCAGCTTAGTAAAAATAACTATCAACACTCTTCTACTTCACTCATTATTTTTTGGGATCGGTAAGCCCCCAAACACGTCAACACCTGCCGGTATAATCTGTTCATTTCCGAATCGGTCAAACATCCGGTTCCACTGATTTTTAGGTCCGTTTTTTTCTGCACTGGCCCATCAAGAAAAACAGTTTTGTACCGGTACCCACCCCTAATTACTACACTTCTCAACAGAATGAAGAACACACACAGGTAACCATTTCACACAGCCAACGGTTTATTCAGTGATCACAAACAAGATAGTTCAGACATCCAGTTTTATGTCCTTTTAAAATACACATGTAACTACTTCGCAATCTTTGTAAATGACTTCCATATAGGCGATAAACTACAGTCAGTATGACTTGCCTTCAGGACCTTAAAAGCTGTCATATGTTAACAGTACTGTTGAAATGATTAATATATTTCTGTACATGTATCAAACTCGAACATTTCTTCGTTAACCTACAATAAGTGTTTCTTCATCAGGGAACGTGTATTCTGGAACTTCGAGATTGTATGGGGCGGGGCCTTTCCTTAGCCTTCCCGACGCGTCGTAGTGTGAGCCGTGGCACGGGCAGTAGTAGCCTCCGTAATCGCCCGCGTTGGCGATGGGCACGCAGCCGAGATGCGTGCAGACGCCGATCAGAACCAGCCACTCCGGTTTCTGCACGCGAATCTCGTCGGGCTCCGGATCTCTCAGGGTGTTGTGATCCACCGCCCGCACCTCGTTGACCTCTTCGTCCGTGCGGTGGCGGACGAAGAGCGGTTTCCCGCGCCACTTGATGGTCACGCTCTTCCCCTCTGGGATTTCGGCCAGCTTGACCTCGATCTTGGCCAACGCCAACACGTCAGCGGACGCGCTCATGGTGGTAACGAGATCTTGTACCACGTTCTTGGCAGCGTAGGCGCAGGTGACCGCACAGCCGCCCACCAGCATGTAGGAGAAAGCCTTGCGGGAGACGTCGCTGCTCACGGCGGGTTTGTTGGGGTCCTGTGCATCGCGGCGGCGGTAGTCGTTGAAGTCTGGCACGGTGATGTCGCTGTGGGCAAACCGCACCTGGCCTGGCCCTGAGGAAAAGGGAAAAAATTCAAGATTAGAAAAATCAAAGACAAAGACATTTTATAATCTACCCCCCCAAGCTACGAATTATAACATTTTATAATCTGGTTACATGTCATGTGATCTTAAAATTCTTTGGCTTAGCTCAGTATTAGCTGCTTTGTTTGATACAGTAACATGCTTTGTATAGCAAAGACACCACCTCATGGTGTAACACACCAGGTTTGTACTGAAGAGTACCCATGCTCTTTTCAAATTTAACTGTTTTTCTTATATCATTATAATTGTGCGACATGCTCTAGGTGTGGCTCTCCTTAAACACGGAACTTCAATGTAATGTCCTATTTCAGGGGCATCCTTAACCGATGGTGGGTACTCATTTCTACCTCAAGTTAGTGATATGTGCCTTTCCCATGGGCATGTCAGGGGATTCAACCCCCCAAAACAAACCATATTTACGTCACGGCAACTTTACGTCACTAAATATATCAGACCACATGGGACAGACACAGACTTGGAGACACACAAAATACACTACATAAACTGACAGCGTTATTCAAGTACAGGTTGTGTAACGTCATGCAGTGTCAAATATGGTGGGGGGGGGGGGCTGAGAATAACAACTACGCAACCCTCGGTAGCTTTCCGTGCAGCTGTATATATGTCCTGAGACTCTTGAATTGCAATCAATAGCCTTTTTCTCCTTCAATACAGGTTTATTCCAGTTCTAGATCTACACATAAGGCCGTAATTTTACCACGGATGTTCTTACCGTGAACACCAGAGGTCACCCGTAACGCAGACCGGGGTAGCGTCTTGGCCAGGGTAGAACTCGTCTGGGGCTCGACCGGTGACGGTACCAGGACCGAGTCCGCCTTCAAGGCGACCGCTGGGATGAGAGGCCGTAGCTGAGACGCCACACACTGCGATGTGGCGGTCAGGTACGGCGCCAGACCGGCGCTACGGACCACACTGCTCCACATAGTCTACGTTACCGGCGAGGTCGTCAAAATGGTGGTTACATGAGAACTACGTCACGATGTACTGCGCAGGAGCAGCTACGTATAAAACTGTCGTAAAACGCCGGGTGTACTGTCGTAAACTGTTGAGCCGTAAAACAGGTTCGCAGCAAAATGATTGACAGGATTGCAGTAGAAAAATTCGCACTAAATGAGAGGATAGTGCCTGTAGATAACAGATAATTTTGCACTTTTGACAAGGCGAAATTGCAATTTTACCCTCTATTCACAGGATGATAGTTTTACGGAACAGCAGGATGACAGAGATCAAATTCAAGTTTTCTCTTCCAAATGTTGTTGTTGTTGTCTCTATTATCCGCTTGTTTCGTCGGAAGATGGCTCATCAATGTCTACGAATGACCTGCATTTCGCTTTCTGATAACTAGGGGGCACTGTGAGACCGTGAGGTGACAGGCTTCTGTGGGACTCTGTTGTTTCCGCACCTTCCTGAAGTTTGTTAGAGACACCGTTGGTGAACAGCATGGCATTCATTCTACTCTAGCTCTGATGTGCTCCTCTGATTGTTTTGTGCTGCCGAATTCGCAGCTAGACTTTGATTGATACCAGGGTTGCGCAAGTTGAATATCAAATCTTGCAAACCATGCATATGCTTGAATGATAACATTGTTATTAAATTGTGCCTGGCTTTTCTTCCTTAGGGTCAACAGGGCTTGTTGTATCAAGTGGTTCCTGCATTCGCTCACTTCTTCATAAGGAAAATGCACCTGTCCTTGGTGCTGAACACCATCCCCACACAGCTAGGTAAACAAACCCGTCCCTGACGCTGAACACCATGCACCCGCACTACCAAAATACCTGTCCTTGGTGCTGAACACCATCCCCACACAGCTAGGTAAACAAACCCGTCCCTGACGCTGAACACCATGCACCCGCATTACCAAACATACCCGTCCTTGAAGCTGAAAAAATTCTCAATTCTTCACTACCTCACTGGTGTCATAACGTCTCCGTCCAAGTAGAATAAAAACAAAAGTTTCCCATTTCGGTATTTGCTGAGTCTTTGTTGACAATCTCAGGCCGGGGGGGGGGGGGGTGTGGGGGTGTTGGGGTGTAAATTTTTGTTGAATCTTGACATGCAAATATCTTGCAGTCTGTGGAGGATACCATTGATATAATCTACTTGCTACAGTAAAGAGAACATAATATGAGATGGAAGAACATTATACTTTATTTTCTAATAAAGTACCGTTAGTCCTAGGGTACAAGGTTAAATCATTTTATTTATACAGTCACGAGGACATACATCACATAAACTTCGACATAATCTACACTGGGAGACGGCACCGACTTCAAACGACCTTTGACCCTCACAACAGCGAGATGATGTGCTCGAAGCAATCGGGTCCACATGATTGTAGATTGTAAGCTTTTTCTAACCAACACTTAGAATTAATTGCAATTACCCCAAAAATTGTCGGTTTACCAACACAGATGAACTTTCATGCTAAAATCGGGTCCTCGGTTATATATATCCTGAAGAAGATCAGAGGACTGTCATGGTCTAAAATTCGGTAAGTCTATTATCTTAATTCGGAATGTTTGTTCGTAATTGCATTACAATATGTATCACCATGTACTACTTGGTTTCCTGTTGGGCGGTATAAACAAAGTAGCACAGGCCACTCCGTCCATAAACTCTGGAAGATCAGGACATTTCACCCAGTTGTCGTGTAAAGCGTCATACTGTTGCACACTCTTACTACACTTTCTCTTCAACCAAGAGAAGCCCCCGACCACGAAAATGTGATGCTTCGCCACAGCCGCTCCGGCGTAACACTGCGGAAACGGCATCATTTTAACATTAGTCCATTGATCTAAGTCCGGATCGTAGCACTCGGTTCGGTGCACGTGGATGAGCTGGCCGTGCCCGTTGTAGTGAACGCCGCCGAAGACGAAGAGGCGGTCCCGTAGAGACACCATCTGATGGCCGTCGCGAGGCGCGTACATGGAGGCTCTCTCCGCCCAGTCGTCGTCGGACGGGTCGTAGACTAGGACGGTGTTTTCTACGCCCATGGATTCGGTGCCTCCTCCACTGATGTACCTATAGAAATAGCAATGGTAAACAAGCAGCTATTATAAAAAGGACAATTGATGCAACATCAGGATTCTCAGTTGGCAGAAAGAAAGACAGGACGAAAGAAGGGTGGATGGAAGGAAAGAAAAAGTAAGAAAGGAAGAAAGAAAGTAAAAAACAATGAAATGAATAAAAAAGGAAGAGAGAAGGCAAGAAAAAAAGAAAGAAACAAATCAAGAGAGGATGTAAGGTAAGAAAGAAAGAAAAGAAAGAGAAAGAAAGAAAGAAAGAACAAAGAAACAAAGAAAGTAAGAGAATGCATGCAAGGTAAGAAAGAAAGAGAGGAAAAGAGAGATAGAAAGAAAGAAAGCTTAAAGAAAGACAACGCTATCATTCTAACTGTACCATCCAACCCCACCCTATTAAAAAGGATAAATTTGAATCTGATTTTGAGCTGAAGGTACAAAAGAGAAGAACGTACTTTTTGAATATTGATTTAAGTGACGTTTTACTTACAGTTTCCCCCTGAGTTCGGCCCCCGCATGTCCGCTCCGAGGTTCGCCGATGGGGTTGACGAAGGACCACTCGTTAGTTTCCGGATCGTACGACTCCGCCGAGGCTACCCGACCGTCGGGCCCGATGCCTCCGACGGCGAACAGACGACCGAACACCGAAGCACCGAGAAAGAAAGACATCCTGGATTGAGTCATACTTGAGATTTTGAACCACTTGTCATGTACCGGGTCATACCTGAGGATTAAACATGAGAATTGAATCATCATAAGTTACACAAACGAAATAAAGTAACTTGAGCATTTTGGTCAGATCTAAACGTACAACTAACAAGTAAGAATTTGAAGAAAATCTAGGTCGTACTAATAGTATACGTACTTGGTCAAGGGAGGGATTTGAACTATTCGTACTTCTAAGTCTCAGTTATTTTGAATATATATAAAGGAATATCTTCGTTACAATGTTACGATTTAAAAAAGAAACGTAACAATTTGAATCTAATCATTCAGATATTTTGAAAACATTTTGAAACTGAATGTAAAAAACCGAATCTTTATTTACAATAATTCTAATATCAAACATGCAGCCATCTGATTCTTTCACTTTTAACAATATCTGAAAATATGTGCACCTTTGCGGTTCGTTATGTATGCATTACACCCAAGCAAACTTAATTCCCTTGACGGTTTTAAAAATCATATTCAGTTGCTTGAGTAACTGCTATTTGCCAAAACCAAGGAGCTTTTAGGTCAAACTAAAAGCTAAACCCATAATAAGAAACAAAAGTGATGAGTAGAAAGGGTAGCACATAAAAGAAGAGAAACTCGAAACGACTGTAGATACGTAGCTTACCTTACAACTGAGCTCTGCGGTTTCTTCTTGCCGTTTCTCGGTCCAGGCCACCTCTCCTGCCCGCCGGCCACGTACAGGAAATTCCCGAGCACGGCTACGGAATGGTGACTCCGCTTTCCGCTGAGCTCGGTCAGCTTGTTCCACTTGTTCGTCTTCGGGTCGTGGCACAGGACGTCTTTGGACGCGTCCACTCCGCCGTTGGACAGCATTCTGGTCCCACCTACACATACAAAACCCACTATCATCAACTGTTTGTTCGTGCATCTTTGCGTTTAATAAAGTTGGTAAAGTCTGCCTATGACAGACTCAGTTTACAATACTGTCTTGACCAACCTTGCACTTGGTCCACTTCTTGTGGGTGTGGCTCATGTGTGGCTTTGAGGCCGCGCTAAGCAATAGTTTTATAAGTAGTGCTACCCAGATTATGCTTTCCATATATATATGACCTGTATTATGACCTGTATTGTATGTATTGATGTTGTTGCTTGTATGTTATTGATTTGTATGTACTGGTGT
This sequence comes from Branchiostoma floridae x Branchiostoma belcheri, assembly GCA_019207045.1. Classification (NCBI taxonomy): domain Eukaryota; kingdom Metazoa; phylum Chordata; class Leptocardii; order Amphioxiformes; family Branchiostomatidae; genus Branchiostoma; species Branchiostoma floridae x Branchiostoma belcheri. Next base: position 21,348,738 of record CM033028.1, on the reverse strand, counting down.
TATTTTTATGTGAGGGAGGGCAACTTGTAAAGGTTGTTCGAACCTGTTTTGCCCTCCCAATCACTGTGTGATGAATTCAAATAAACAAATAAACAAATAATATACAGTCGCCGGCCGGGCCCCGAAATGTGACGTATGCCTGAAGGCTCAGGTCCCATTTCCGAAACGGGGCCCGGCCGGGCTGTTTGTGGAAAGAATTAAAGTTTATGCCAATAAATATGCACAAGGCATGCTGTTGAATTATTTTGGTGTGTTGTGTGTTTTGTTGTCTTCTATATATATCGTACTTTTTGTCCCCGAAAACTGCCGGCCGGGCCCCTTTGTGGAAATGTGATGTTAGCCAATTATTCCCGTAAGGTGCACTCTCACTGCACTTGTGTCAAGCTTGCGTCACTGCGGGGTTCGAAAGATACTCAGAATTTCAGAGATAAAGAACGAATTTTCTTCATTTTTGTGTATTTCGTCGTCTTCTAAGTCATACTTTTACGTGTTACGCAATATGTATTATAAAGTTTTTAAAAAATCGGAGAAAATAACAAAACAGTGACGCAGTGAACGAAACCCGCAGTGACGCAAGCTTGACGTTATAACCAGCACGGTGGGTTGACTGTAGTACCTAATTCCCTTACCTATAACCAGCACGGTGGGTTGACTGGTGCGGACCTGTGTACGCGTGGACTGCAGTACCGGCTGCATCAGTGTGGAGTTGTGGTAGCGGGACGCCTCCAGAAGTAGCGCCTTACAGTCTTCATCCGTCTGGAACAGGGCGTGACTTTGGACGTACCGGACCAGATCCCCTGGCGGCATGAGGGGGAACCGCACCCGGGACATCACCTGGAAGGTAGCGTAGCTCGTGGGCATATGTCATAGTGGTGCATAGGAGACAAAAATTGCAGACTTTAAAAAAAAAAGTTTCAAGTACAATAGTGGACATTTGTATCAAGGAAGTTTTGAGTTGTCTATCAATTATCAATTTCTTTCTTAAGTAAATGACAATGATCGGTTGTTCAATCGGAACGTTGTCCTTCAAACACATCTTCTACATAAAACGACATCCTTTCTAAGTAACTGTACATTGTTGAAGACAGCAGTAATAGATGCGCCTATGTACCGTCCTCCGTAGTAACCACTGCTGGGCCAATGCAAGGTCGACTAGTAGTATAGCCTCCTTGCTCAATATTTTCTCCAACTATGGAGTGAAAAGATTGGGCCAGCAGTTACTTCGGATGATGGTACCCAGGCTGATAGCTAGCTGGTTACATACAGTTTAACTTTTATCCTAGTTTATCACTCAGCAGTTCGATCGTTCAAAAGTCCCTCACCTGTGCTGCATGTTCTTGCCGACAGGGGTCGTGCTCCAACCACTTCAGTGCAGCCAAGAACAGTCCAGTCTCCGTACATCCCAGCACATCGTCGCTCTCTAGAAGAGGCAGCAACTTCTCTATCGGCAATTCTAGAAAGTCCCTCGTCTTGACAACAAGTCCGAACGTACGAAGACAGTACTTTCTTGCCGATGCCTCGATCTTGTCCAAATTCATCGCTTCAGCGAGTCTGGCCATCGCTAAACAATTGTTCGAGCTGAGTTTCGTCAGCATGAAGTTTTTACACTTTTCAAGTAAGGGGAGAACTTGTAAGTGGCTAGCGGCGTCTAGAACGTCCCGGACGTTGTCCTCTTCTAGGGGAACCTCCGATGTGTAGACGTACTCTATAACTAACCTCAACCCTTTAGCGGTGACACCGTAGAGTTCTATGCTCTGTTGTCCCTTCTCTCGCATGTCTGTAGTGAACATAGCCCTGAAGTAGTCCGAAGCGGACGCCATGACGACCTTGTGGACGTGAAAAGTCTGATTCTCGGCTACCAAGGACACGTCTGTTAGGATTTCTGATTCACGTAGTTCGTTGAGAGTACGGAGGAGGGAGGCCGAGTGTGTGCCGGCGTTTTTGAACGGTTGGTGCTGAGAATGAGATAGACTGCTGCACAGGAGTCGGTCAGCGTCGGAAGACATGGCGATGGTGGTTAAAGCACTACTGTGGCTCTGCCTCACATTGTATGACCCCGTTCCTGGCGATCTTGAAGAACTGTAGGAAGAAATCAAAGGCTGAAACTCCTGCACTACGGTTCCAAAAACAGCCACTACTTACCACGTACACACTTACTCCTTGCCCAAGAGCTATCTACAACTTAAAATCACTATGGAAGCATGTCCAGAACTCAAGATATCAAAAGCGGGGGTTCCGCTGAAGTACCATTACAAATTGCTAGGGGGTCCAAAAGCTAACAATATCGAGGTCTTATGAAGAACTACCCGCACACTACACCATGCATCAAGGGATTCTATAGTTCTGCTGGTCATATATGAATATATATATATATATATATATATATATATATATATATATATATATATATATATACAGACACAGACTTAGACACAGACACACAGACACAGACACACACAAACACACACACACACACACACAAACACACACACACAGGCTGTATTTACATCATTTTCAACTGAAGCACATTGTACACATAGGCATCGCCATCTTCTTTTCTCGCAAACTACAGCTTTCGTTCTGAGTGTAAAAAGCAATGAAGTGAAGCTAAGTACAGTAGCACAGCCTACGGAGTGAAAATCTGTAGTCGTGTTCTACACTGTTTTTTACACTCACAAAACTGTAGTCTACTAGAGAAGTAGACTACAATAATTGTAAAGCCTATCTGAAATATGATTATACGCTAGAGTCCATACCAATTGATGTAATAGGAAACAATTACGGATTATTCTGGAACATACACTCAAACAAATGCCTATACCGTGAGAACTGGACAGATGTTTAAGAGACTGTGATTTTAAGCTGTAATCTCAGCGATGTCAATTACGAACATATCGGAGGATAATCCACCATGCGATGCCGAGTGTGCCTTATCCCTAGCCATGTCAACCAATACATACAAAGTAACAGTTATCGTTGATTTGTTTCAACGATGGCTCTCTGTGTCTCTTCAATTTTGGGAATGCAACCTTCTTTGTAGTCTCTAGTATGCACTCTACGAGTTTGTATTTTTTCCTGGTTTTGCAATGCCAGTTCTACTACTTGCAATCAGGTCCACTATATTGCACTTCTGAGTCGACTAGTTGTCAGCTTGTATCTATATAGTATACGTCGGAGGCTGGCAACAAGAAACCGTTCATACAATAAAAAAGCAAGTGCAATAGAACTGATTTGGTATAAGAAAAAAAGGCTAGACTTAATTAAGGCCCGCAAAGGACGCTAAAACATCTGACCGTTAAGGCTTAAGGGCTCTTAAGGTGGGCGTCGCCGTACGATACGTTTTCCCCCCTCAACCGGAACCGACCAGGATGTGCGACAACGTTTCTATCAGAATCGTACAGCTAGATGTCGTACCACAAATCCACGAATGTTGGCAAACATGTCGTATTAAAGACGTACTGTGTAAGTGCCCGTTAAAATAAAAGAATCGCGGATGCCTGTTTTTCCCTCCGTTAAATTTCCATGATAAAGAGATTGTTGTACACAATATATAACACAGTGCATTGGAGACTTTACCTTTCCCGACTCCAGTGGTCACGACACTGTCCCGACGCTACACGACTCTGTCACGACGATGCTACGACTTCGCTCACAGGTGTGTTTTTAATCTGTCCTTTGTGTTTTTTAAGGTAGCTGCGCAGTGGGGGATGCGCAGTTGTAAAAGGGTCAGAGGTTATGAGTGAACGGATCAGACAAAGGAGCGACCCTGAACCAAAAACGTGACGATTTGGAGCTGTTTTAAGTACGTTTTGGTATTTTTCATCCTTTTGTGCATAAGGAAGTGTGAATGGCACCTTGAAGTAGTCTATAGGAGTTTCATTTACGCTTTGGTGTGCTGTTTTATGGAGTTTCCGTTGGGAAGGCTAGAAGGGGGAGGGGGGGGGGGCAGAAATTATTGTAGTACGGATATATATTATGGCACTAAAAATTGGAGGGGGGTTGAAGACGCCAGTCACTATTTTTTTTCTAATCTTTTTACAGGTTTGCGATAGCAAAACCTGTATTGTTTTTGCTGGTGCCTGAGGACGTCGCCATAGTGTGACTGTTCTACTGAGTACTATCATGTTCAATTTTTTATGAGGATGGTGTTGTTCTTTAGTTGTAACAAAATAGACTGCAACATCCACAGTGATGTATGATGTGATGATGTTTTTCTTGTGATTGATTTGGGGAAAGAATTGTTTTGAGGGTGTTGTTGTTATGTTGTTTTGGCTCAAAGTTGTTGTTTTTTTCCTTGACAGACACACTGGTCATCTGGTCGCCTGGTCATCTGAACACACAGAAAGATGGCCACAGGCGGTGGTCATCCCGGCCAGCACCCTAACTTAGTCGACGACCTGGAGTCATCCTTCCACACTCTCTTCTCATCCCTCGTCAACCAGGACCACGTTAACATCGTCGAGCAAGACGAGATCAAAACCAGCGTGGAACAGAACGTCCAGAAGTTTCTCGACACCGCCAAACAGATCGAGTGCTTTTTCCTTCAACGAAGACTTCTGCTCTCAAGTCAGCGTCCTGAGCAGATCTTAAAGGAGGACATCCAGGAACTGCGGACGGAACTGCAGAGGAAGGAGGCGCTCATACAGAAGCATCAGCAGAAGATTGCCCAGTGGCAGACCGTGTTGGCCGATATCAGGGGGCTGGGGCGGCGGCCATCTCAGGCACCCCCGCAACAGGATGGTATGTCCCAGGGCGCGTCGTCGTCTCAGGTGCGCCCTCCCGCGCCCGGGACTCCGGGTACGCCAACGATGATCGGTCCGGGGGGACAGCACGGGATGATGTGGTCGCAGCATGGAATGGCGCCAGGACCAGGGGTGGGCCCCCTTGCGCACCTTGAACAGACTGCATCCAGTTTGGGTAACCTAGGCGGCAGCTTTGGTAGCTTCGACAGAGGGGGGAGCTTTGACAGGGGAGGCAGCTTTGATAGACGATAACTCTATATATCATGAATAAACATGTATCTGATGTGTTTAGAGCGTCTGTATAACTTCAGTTTCATGTAGCATAACATTGTATAGAACCATCCAATCTGTTTACAGATGGACATATGTAAGTGTTTGCCATTTTGTTATTCTCAAAAGCATTCCAATATTGTAGAATTTATCTCATCCTATCCAGACATCTGATTATCTGTCATTATGTATGTTGTTTGTAAAATGTGATGTTAATAAACTATGATTACCACCTTTGGTTGAGTGAACCTACATTAGTTACAAGGGCAGATCATCTAAGGTTCAGGTGTTTATGGCAGTCCAAAAAAGTACTACAGTACATGTAGTATATTGTAGTACTTCTAGTTATTCACCAAGCAGACACTTCAGTCGTGAAACAGTAGTAGCCACCTTTACGACCTTCCACAGGCGTTGGCGTAATTTAGTTGCAGTCCTATTCTTAGGACAGGACGCTGAGCTGTAGTCCACTGTTTATATTATACTTGCCGCAAAGAGCTAGGCAAATTTCCCCAGTACAATAAACCTGTAAATACTAGTACTGTACAGTGTGTCATCACTACGTCGCTCATCTCTTCATCCAAGCTTAACTGTTTCAAAGTCGATTTCCCTTATAGCAACTGCACTGTACATCAGAAAAAAGACGGTATTTTCATTTTGCCTCATTTAATGACAAGTGCAGGTATTACATGTTGTACACATGGTTCTTAGCTGGGATATGATTTCTCCACAGCTATGTGTGCATTTCAAGAAAGGGTTATGTGGCAAAGGTAACAAGTAATGTACAGATCTATCAACTGTTTCCTTTATAAACCAGCCACCATGCTTTAGTCAAGTCTTACACAACAATATAAAGGTAAACTTTAAAGGGGCATTCCACTCCACACGGGAGTGTTATTTTCCGATAGATATTCATTTTAGGAAGTAATAACTGCATAATACTTCACATTATACGATAAAGTACCCAGTTGCTCCACATGCCTCAAAAGCATTCAGTCTTCTACTTAACTCCTCAAGTACCCTCTAATTGAATTAATCCTATGGCTGAATACAATGCAAAACTTTTAGGTAAGGTTACCAAACTAATTTCAGGTTCGCTAAGAAATCTCGTCTTGTTCTTGTATTCTTTGCTATCTTATGAGCAATTCACCTTCTCGGTGTGCTTAGCGTACCTCATTTATTCTGAAAATATGATAAACAAAGTGTCTATGCGTATAGGGAATGCATGGGTAGGGTCTGCATGGGTTTAGTGAGTGTCATTATTGTTTTATAAAACACATCACGCAATTCATCCCAAGGTGAATTTCTCAAAATTCGGCTGATTATGTATTCATTGACACATTATTTATTGGAAAACAAGACTCCCTTCTGGAGTGGAATGCCCCTTTAAGGTAAAGGTAGTTTCAGGGCCCTTTTTTAGGGGCAGTGGGTTGTTATCCACTGTGTCTAGGGCACAGTATTGGAAGTCCCTCTCCTTCCACTACCTTTTACCTCCCCAACCAAACCCATTTTTACACATGGGTGGAGTGAGGAAAGTCATGGCCTTTCAAAGGACACAACATCTGTGGCGTGTTGGGATTTGAACCCAGGACCTCTGGGTTCCGGGTAGGGCTGTGTACCTAAATACCCGTACCTGTACCATACCTAAAAAATTGTTTAGGTACAGGTCCGGACCTAAACATCTGTGTACCTGTACCTGTACCTAAACAAACTAAATCACTGTTGAACACCACTTTTTAAGACTGCTGGACAAGTATATCCCGAATCAACAATGACAATGGTAATAATCTTGCAATTGAAACTTAAGAAAACTTGCAAAGAAGTTGTTTTGAGATTCAAATATGTAATTTCCCATACAAAGATGACAATTTATCACTAGCAAAGACAGTTAGCTACATGTTTAACTTACATATACTTGGTTAAACTTTTTTAGGTACAGGTGAAGGTCCGGACCTGTACCTAAACCCCTCCTTCACCAGCTTTGATACTATCTTATGCCATTGGTACATGTAAATCTGCCTGGAGACAATTGGGGTGCCACTATCAACATGTTGGTAATGGTACATCCAGGGCTCTAGCCAGCTCGAATTTTTCTTCAGTCAGCCAATTCCCATTGTCGCGAAAACACTATTCCAGGAGCTAGAAAGACTGAACTGAGACGTTGAAAAACTGGTTTTTAATGAGATTATCGTATGCAAAAGGGTGCCGACACACATCGTCAACAATAATAACAATAGCAAAACAAACAGTGTGTGGCTTTTACGGCCGTGCACAGCGTCCCCAAGCCGCCTGTAGCCTCTACCAAGGATTTTTGTCCGTCAAGGTTGACGGATTAGTTTTAAAACTTTTCCGTCAGACGCAGCAAATTTCCGTCAATAGACGGAAAAACGGACGCTGGCAAGAGCCCTGGGTACATTCATCTCTTTGGTGAAGCTACAAGAACATCACCCTGTTACTGTAAGTGTGACAGCAAAGGTTTTTTTAAAGAGTTGAGAAACAAGTTTTGTTTGCAGTCCCGAGTTACAAATGTAGCAGAAGTGTCAGGCACTCTACAAGATAACTAGCCTTAGGGTCGGGTACCGGTACAGAAAATTCAGATCCAGAGGATCAAGTCCGGACCTAAACCTGATAATAGTAGGACAAGTACTGTATCATATTTTGTTCTCTGAACAGTTCTGTGTTACATGTACAAATTGTGTTCAACTTATGTATGGAATGATAGAGAATTTGTACTGGTTACTGTTCACTTGCCGATCCGTCCAAATACAGGTCCAGAGATTTTTCTGGTCTGATTTTATCGGATCTGTCCAGCAGAAAATGTTAGTTTCGTATCTGGCACCCATGCCTAACCAGTCTGGTTATTTAGCTTGTTTTATTAAAGTTATTGCAAATCCCACAAAATCTTTTCATGTCCTTGATATTATTTAATGACAGTCTCTGTGTGACATACAAACATGAATGAAGTCTTACTCCATTTTGTACATAAAAGATGGCTGGCTTATGTACTTGCATGTTATACATTGTACAAATTGATTTAACAATTTTGGTGTTAAGTTCAAGAAGTATTCGTTCAGCATTATCAGTATCACAATTGAAGTTTATAGAGTGCAAAGGTACATGTATAGGAGACACTGGAATTAGCTACACTGTTGTGTGAAAACCATTGGAGAACCTGCTAGTGTTGCATCGACAAGACTCTGTCAACAAAGTGGAGATACATGTATTTGTCAATTCTACAATGTATGAAGCTTCATTACATTTTGTATCCTTAGCTTTAGGCCATCTTGATTGTATTATATGAATGACATCTGAGTTCATAAATTTTTGTCCATACTGTAAATTGTGCAATGCACCTGCAAAATGAGCAAAAATATGCCAACAGTCGCAAAAGAATATTTGGGAAAACTGATACATGTACTAATGTCATAGAATGCTACAGTCAACACCAAAGTCAAATAAGATGTGAAAGAACAAAAATTAAGAAAGTAATGTTTTGTATACCATACTATGTGTATCCAGTCATTTGTTCAACCTTCCTGACCACTTAGATTTCATAATGAAGCCAAATTTCTTTTGCCAAACATTTTTCTTTTCCTGCTCGCATCAGTTTTGGAGTTCCCAGAGGATGTCATCCATATAATCAAATCAACATGGCCTTTAATATGTAGGAAAAAAGCTTTGACGAACATGTCATGCTACTGGAACTTTTGAGGCAAGGCTATGAAGACCTTCCAAACATAACTATATGTACAAAAAGGTATCTAGAGAGAATTATTTTCTTAAGATGACGTCTTGGACTTCTTTTTCTTCTCGGCTTCCTCCTCTTTTTCCTTCTCCACCTCAGCCATCATCTTCTCTATCTCCTCCACACTTAGCATCTGTAAGGAGATGTATGCAAAAATGATTTACACCTAAAACATAGCCGATCCATATCTAAGGCCATGTACAATATTGGACTGCATTTGTCATTTTGGATGGTGCTGCAAGGCAATAAAATAACCCAACACCAATAACAAGAAGCATAGCAGTAGTGATTAGCCAAATCTGAGTCGACTCTTAAGCTAAGGGCACAACCCGCCATACGTGCAATTTGTCCGTACATTTTTTGGTGAGGCCACGTATTTGTGAAAACGTTCAGCCTGTACAGGGCAGGCGCGTCATCCGTACTGGCATGTACGGGGGGAATCCGTAGCCCGATGGCACACAAAGTTTTGCCTGCATGTAAAGTTCTACTGCGCGTCTGCGTGCTCCAAATCCCTTTGAGTTCATACAAAGGCGGTATTTACACCTACGGATCCCAAAAGATTGCCCACATTTTGGCACGTAGACATCATGTATTTGCACATCCGGCGGGCCTTAGCTATAGTAGGGAACATCTGCAGGTAAATGTGCTGAGTTTATGGCCTGTTAATTTGAAATTCAGCGACCTTCTGCCAATGACCAAATACGACCAAAACTCATCAACAGGGGCTTCAGGATCATAAAGGGTCATTCACTAATAAAGAAGTGAACAAACTTCTAAGAACACAAACTTAGTGAGCAGTCTACAACAAATTGTTAATTGCTTTCATCATGTCTACCATGGTTTAAAAAAGCATTCTTACTTAAAGGTATACTTTGGAATAAAACAAAACAAAAAGTAGCTTTTCTTAGTTCTACGATATTTCAAATTTGAGCGCAAATAATTCTGTAGTATAGCTTTAAGGACTTCACATTGAACAGAAGAAGATTGGTACCTTAAGGGGCTCATCTCTCCTCATAACGGCAAGCTCCACATTCTTAGATCCTGATTGTACAACCTGGAGAAATAAAGCATCACACAATAAAACATTGTACAATACACCTTAATTGTCGGAAACAACAACATACAACCTGTCATTTACATCAGGGTTGAACAAGTTTTCTAAAATCCACTTGTCCTATCGGGCAAGCACATAAAAAATGTACTTGTCCGAACCAATTTTTCACTTGCCCAAAGTTCAAATGTCACTGTTACTAGTATATGCATTTTCACTTCCAGCAATGAAATTCTCTGTAGACAATTGCTTGATGTCATGACTATAAATAGTAACAAGTATATCAAAATTGCACTAAAATCAATGGAAAAATCTTACTTGCCCGATCGGACAAGTGGGGTAGGACATGCACTTGCCCGAACAGCACTTTCACTTGCCCTGGACAATAGGGCTAGTGGACTTGTTTATCCCTGTACATGGTTTTAATTATCCTCCATTCACCTCCACATTACAATGCATGTGTGGAGGTATGATTTATAAGATACGATGTTCAACAATATCAGAAGGGTAATAACACTACTATATACAATACTATATACTTTGTACCAAAGTCAAGTTATATGTATGTTGCTTCTCTGTGAGGCAGCATCTTTCATAACATAACAGCCATATCAAACTTTTTGAGTACCCTTGCCGTTGGGAAGACCTTACCTCCAGGAGAGCTTTTAGCGCTAGTTTGATACACTCCGTGTCGGAATCGGCCAGTTCGTTGGTGTAATGTTTCTCTAGGTACTCTCGCACTGTCTTTGCACTGCGGCCGGTGGCATTGGCCTAAAAGAAACAAAAACAAACAACAGTTAGACAAAATATCACTATTTTAAAGTACAATAGTAAATAGTACTCTATGTGACCACTTAGAGATGATTTGAAAAATTTTTGCTGTTTAATGTCTTTGAATACATCTTTGTCTGTTTATATTTGCTGTTTTTCATGCCTTCTTTCTTATATTTCCTGGTCAGTACATGACATGACATTATTGCATGCAAATGTCAGATTTATGCCATAACGCCTTAATATGTAATTATATCATTCTATTTGTAATGGGAAACGGTTTGGGTTTTCATAATTATATGTAAATCTCATACTTGGTTATCATGACTGATCCCATAGCTCTACCAACCTCCATCAAACATAAAAATTCAGCTACTGTAAATGCATTTAAATTTGCGAGGATTTCAGTGGTAGCGAGAAAAAGGACTTTTCGTGGTGGTTTTAAGTTCGAGGTAGCATCATGCACTGTAGTCTCTTACTGCCATGGAAAAATGTTTGTGTAAATTGAGCAAAAACCACCAATATCAAACCACCGCGAAAGTTTCTGCATTTACAGTACCTTGACTGACTCTCTCATTGGTCAAATCACTAATTGAATTGCTCTAATTGGTTGAACTGCTAACAATGATTGACAGTCAGGAACAGTCCATTAGCTGGTGTCTTCTGTATTTGAGAGCCATGTAAAATGACTTACTGTAAATGCATTTAAGTTCGCGGGGATTTAATTTCGCGGTAGCAGGAAAAATGACTTTCCGCGGTGGTTTTATTTTCGCGGTTGCACCATGCACTGCAGTCTTACTGTTATGGAAAAATGTTCGCGGTGGTTTTAAATTCGCTGTGAAGCGGCCGCCGCAAAAACAGCAACATTAAACCACAGCAAAAGTTTCTGCATTTACAGTACCTTCCACTCGTGATGGGTTCCTGATGGGTCCGTCTGGTACAGGTGAGGCGTGCCATCGAAGTCAAACCCAACTATCAGACACGAGATGCCAAACGGCCTCCTGCCGTTACTCTGGGTGTAACGCTGCAGAACAGAGATGGAATTTGTCAGTCATACATCATTACATGTACATAGTGGAATAGACCTGTTGTTAACTAGCTGTTGTACTACCGTAGAAGCCAGTTATTTGCACACCGGATTAACACACCCTTCTGTTAATTGCACGGGATACCAAAATCCCCAAACCAGCTGGATAACTTCCATTACTGCACCAGTCGGATAATTGCACGAAATGTACAGGCAAATGGAATGTGCAATTAGACGGCTTCTACTGTAGTGCCTATTTGGTACATGTTGAACATAATGTACAAAATACAAATTCAAAATAAAGTCCAGTGACCTAAAATGGACAGTATACAGTAAAATTTGTGTACAGTTCTGCCAGGTGTTTCGACCATTGCTTATTTGTTTCTTTGTTTGTTTGTATTGTATATCTGGTAAAGCACCTAATGGGGTCAGCACTTTCTCTATAGTGGCCATCTGTCTATAGTGGCCACATTTCTCCAGTTCCTCGAGTGGGTGCTATAGACAGGTTTGACTGTACTTATTTTTAACCTGAGTATAGTGAGGAAATTGGTGTTAGGAAGTGCCTTATGGGCACTACATTGGGACTTGAATTTGAACTCAGTACCTCGAAGTTCTGAGTTACAACTCTAACCACAAGACTACTTTTTTTTGCATTGTAGCCCTTTTTCGGTCTCTGCCCCTGCTACCCTGAACAGGGCTCGAAATACTTTTTTCTGCATACCTGCACTGGTGCAGGTGACATTGAAAATTACCTGCACCAGACAAGTTTTACCTGCACCACTCTGAATTTAGGAAGAACGAATCGTGTTCAGGAACCATTGCTATTTTTTCTTTCATACTTTAAAGGTGGTAACAGTCAATGCAGCTAATAACGATCCATATACTCTTGATATGATATTTAATGTATAAAACCCAGTACATGGACCAGTGCAGGTTAGGTGCAGTAGACACCAGAAATACCTGCACAGCTCCAATTTTACCTGCATTAACTTGCGTATGCAGGTGGTATTTCGAGCCCTGCAGTACCTGTTTGAGAGTGGCGATGTAACGTGTGATGTACTCCAGTGTTACAGGGTCCTCCACAGTCAGTCTGTGGCTCTGACACTCCACACGGGCACGGTTGATCAGGATCCTAGCATCAGCTGTCAGTCCTATAGTTATGTGGGACAAAGAATTAGATACTACTAGTACTACCGGTACTACTTTTGTGGTGGTTTTAAGTTCGCGGCAGCACCGTAGACTGTAGTCAAAAACTATAATGGAAAAAAGTTCGCGGTGGTTTGGACTTCAGTGAAGTGGCCACTGCGAAAACTGTGAACATAAAACCACTGCAAACATTTCTGCATTTACAGTACCTAGAATTCCTATCGCCGCAGATGCATTCTGACCTCTGTGAAAGGGGTTCATATGTTACCTGCAAATGCCATGGCCACATGGTCGTCCAGTAGGCAGATCTTGCGGACGGTTCTCTCGTCTTGCAGCTTGGCGATGGCTTTCTTCTCCACCCCCAGGACTACGATATCCTTCCCGCGTACTCCAACCTGGGACGAAAGAAACACTCGTTAGGCCAAGGAAAAAATGTTGTGCGTCCTGTTTCAGTCCTGAAAAAAAAGTCTCCAAATTGTCGCAAACTACGATTTTAAACTTGGCGCAGGGTGACATACGGCCGCTATATGGTCACAATATGCAGTGTTTCTGTATCAAAAGGACCAGACATCGTGTGGCCATGGCCGCGTTGGACAGGTGGCCTCTATAGACTTTCTTAGTGCTTGGGTCAATGGGAAAAATCCAAGTGACCGACAAAAAGTGACCGCAATGGCCAGGTGGTCACTATGTAAAGGTGGCCGCTAAAACAGGTTTGACTGTTTTTGAAACCAGGAGCTCCACTGTGAGGCTGCTACCAGTTGAGCTACAGGGACATCCTCTGGCAAAAATTTGATGTTGATGATGAATAAATTAGGCTTCTTCACTGCCTATTTTCATAGGCAAGGTAATAATGACAGTTCAAAAAAGTAATTCCCTACGGTGAAATAAAAGCACCTTAAGAATCGTACCACTTATTTCCGCTAAAACAAGTATTGAACTCAGCAAAAAGTGACCAAACTGTTTCGAAGAAAGGGGGAGGGGGGCACACTTCATGACAGAGCAAAAATCTCCATCACTGAAAAAGGTTCAACTTCAAGCCTCGATTTTCCACGTATTTATCCACGCACGTGAAACCTACCGCCGTGGATCCCTTCTTCACGGCCTCCTGTGCATATTCCACCTGGAATAAGTGTCCGTCCGGCGAGAAAACGGTGATGGCGCGGTCGTATCGGCTCGACATCTTTCACCACGTTTTTCTTTTCTCTGAAATCACAAAATCCAAAATGTCCGCCTGTCAACTCACTGCGCATGCGCAACGTTAAAGCTTGATGGGAACTAGGACGATACCAACTACCTACCCAAGAAAAGGTAGTAATTGCCTAATTGAATTTATTAAGTCAGATTTTACTCTTATATATAAAAATGAAAGTATCTAAACTACAATATATCATTTAATAATAAAATATAGTATATTTGAGTGATATCGTTGTGTAATATTATTTATTCAAAATAATTCTATAAGAGTTTGAAAATATTATTCCCCCCGTAAAATTGCAGAGGATGATGTGCACCGTTCTATGTGCAGAGAGGAAGAAGAGAGCGAAAGCCTTTGTTGTTGTGCAGATCGCCCATGTCCTATTTTTTCCAGAGCTCCTGCACAACTCAACGATGTCTGTAGCGTTCGTCTCGCACCGCCAACGGCCAAAAGAATGGCCAAACCAGGCGTCCATCCAAAAGGTACGATAAACAGTGCGTGGAAAAAGGATTGGGATGGTGTGAATTTTGGGACGTTTTCTTGGGCGATGCGCCATGGCTGAAATGGTTTTCATGTGTTGATGAAATCGACATGAAAACAATAGATTTCACGCACATGTCCACGTGCTTGTCTTCTGTGTTGATGTGATCTTTACTCAGTACAGAGATCTTGTATTTCCCGCCACGCAAGACTATTTGACTTCTCACAGGCTCGTGAGATTTGTTTAGTGCCCCCTAATTTGAAGAGAGGGGGCATTGTTAATTTATGGGTGCTTACGCTCTGGATGAATAGTGCCGTTATCAGAATATCACTCGTGCACTTAGCTTTGGGCCATTCACTCGCTACTGTTCAATTGGGTTCGTAAATGGCGCGTGTGAAGTGTGTGCTGTTGATACTGCTACTAGCTATAACCAACCAGGTGTGATTTCTTTGGCTCATGACATGAGATCGCAAAATCAAAATTGAAAATATCAAATCAAATTATGATTGAAATATTTTTTTTAGCATGAAAGTCCATATGTCACTGTGTTGGTAAATGACATATTTTCAGTTCCAATGAGTTTGGATATACCCGAAATTTTCGACTTACTTCCGGGACGTGATGCCACAAACACGTGACGATGAGTCTTAAGATCCAAATAACCTATGTCTGCCCCCGTCTCTGTTCCAATCAAATCCTGTCAGAATTGCTAGGATTTTCCATTTTGCTGAACAAACTAAATTCAAAATCCAAGCTTCAGGTAGCATTTCTATTGTAAATGCAAGAGGAGTGAAGCAGGCTTCTGTTCCATCGACTTTTCAAGCTTACCATCCGACATTGAGCAGAGACGGGGGGCGACACAGGTTATCTGGCACAGGCTTCCTTCTATTGGAATGAAAGATAATTACATCATGAAGACCAGGAACATGATTATGCAAACAAAACACATTTCATTTCCTTTTAGTCTGTGTAACACAAACTCTGCTGTCCAGGGCTGTAACTGGCCCCTCCCCGCGGCGGATGTTGGGCGGGCTACTATAAGCGAGATTTAATCAGGCTACTTTCCTTTCAGTTGTTGGATGAGAACAACCAACTAATCCAATGCATTGTGGACTACCAGAACAAAGGCAAGGCAGCGGAGTGTGCCCAGTAAGTATCGCAACCTTTTTTTTCTTGTTAGACCGGTCAGGAAAAACGGACCTGAAAAAATTTAGTGGACTGGATGTTGCACCGATTAGAAAATGAACAGATTGTACCAACACTTTGGCGGCAGGCGTTCACATGTTTTGAGGCTTTTGGTCTAAGAAAAAAGCAAGAGCGAAGTAGAGAAGAGTTGATAGTCATTTTTATCAAGTTTCTACAGTCAAAGATGGTCTGAATTAACAGGCAGTTTGTGTTGTTTCTGTGAAGGTAGGATACTCCACCAAACAGATTCTTACTAGTATATAGCAAAATGACATTTTCTTGTAATAAGTTATACAATCTCAATATGATGTTATACAATCATATTGTTGCTGGGTATGTTCACAGTCACTTGCATACAA
The DNA here is from genome assembly GCA_019207045.1 of Branchiostoma floridae x Branchiostoma belcheri. Lineage (NCBI taxonomy): Eukaryota > Metazoa > Chordata > Leptocardii > Amphioxiformes > Branchiostomatidae > Branchiostoma > Branchiostoma floridae x Branchiostoma belcheri. Next base: position 21,332,769 of record CM033028.1, on the reverse strand, counting down.
AAATGTATGCGACGATGCGTTATCAGTGTCCCAGGTGTGTCAACAATACTGCGCTCCCATGTACCTTTGTACATTCTGCCAACAAGTTAATTTTGGCCTCTTCGTGCACATGGATTTTTGCCCGATGTAAAAAAAAAAAAGAAATTTTGTCTGACGGTCCACATGCCAATAAAATACCAGATATGTAAAGAATCATATGCTGTGTAGCAGCATTGATTGTAGATTGTACTTTGTTGAAGTGACAATATAAAGTGATGAAGCTATCAGTCTGTGTAGTTGTAGAAAAGTATTAGTAATCTTTTAACAGAAAAATGTAGTGCTGCTTTGCCTATAAGTATAACTTAGGAAATTTCTTGACTCTCGAAACCAGTTCCTAAGTTGTACAAGTGATGTCACTAGTGTGGTAGTCTTGAATGTACATTTTGTACTTTAGTAACTGATTATAAGTTTAAGTGATACTAGTCTACCACACAAGTGAGTGTCACTTTCCTTTACTTGATGGCTGTGATACCTTGTTTTGTCATTTCAATTTGTTAGAAATACAATTTTTATAGTCTATTTAAAAATGAAGGCTTTAGATTTGGATTTTTTTCCCAGTTTGTTTTATTTCTATGTTCTCACATTTGATTTGAAGTTTGCAGCAGATGGCAACCATAAAATTAACTTGCCATGGCCCTATTACAGGTACCAACAGATTCTGCATAGGAACCTGGTCTACTTAGCAACGATAGCAGATTCCAACATGAACCTACAGTCACTACTACAGGTCAGATAGTAAACAGTTTTGAACACTATATGTACATTCCGCCTTTGTGTTTTTTAATACATTAATCTTTATGGATGTCTTAAAGTTGTAGCTTAGTTCTTTAACTAAGTTTTCTTTGGCATGACGATGTTATATTAACGTTTAAGATAGATTATGTTTATGAGTTTGTAATTTTTGTGCTAAGAAAAAAATGTCATAAATTATATTAGCTCTCATCATTTCTTAGCTTGCAGTTCTTCCAGCAGGTGCTAGATGTCCTCACTGAGCTTGTGTTATGTTTGTAGACGCCGAACCAGAACCCTTCACCAAATCCTGGTGGCATGCCGCCATCTTCCATGAACGGACCACCCCCTCCTGCCTCCCAGGGGGGTAACATGGGCCCCCAGGGACCCATGCCTCCTCCGCAGGGGGGTGAAATGTCAGGGAACCAAGGGGGACCACCCATGGTACCCCCCTCCTCTACACCAGGACCGGTGTCTTCAGCTAGTAACAACTTTATGCCAGGTAATATATGCGCATATTGAGTGACCCATGGGGGAGGGGGTGACCCTGGGCATGTCCAAGCCTTAAGGAATTTTAAGGTGATCTAAATTAATAAAATCATTACTGTTTCAACTGCGAAGGTGATCACACCAAACTAAGGCTAATTTTTATGTTGATACACTGCAAAATTTTATATCTGTATGATTCAAATATGATACTGAAAATACAGGTGCCCTGTCGCATTTCTATTTTCTACTGCATTTGTTGGATCACTTCAACCGTAATCTATAAAAAAAGAAAAGAAAATCCTTTCCTGTTGGTACTATTTTTTCAGGACCCAAATCGTAAACACATTTTTGTCTTGTTTTAGTATTCTACTGCATATTTGTTGTTCTTATATGGCTGTCTAAACTGTTAAACCACACAAATGAATAAGATCTATAATGCTTTTATGATTTGAACCCATTCAGGTAATAACCAGGGGCCAAATCATAGCCAACCCAGCCAAATGCCACCAGCTAGTAGCTATGGTAACCAACAGCCAGGCTACAACCCACCCATGTCAACTTCCAACCAGCAGCCAATGATGAACCAGCAGGGTATGAATAATTATAACCGTGGACCAATGGGACAAGCTCCTCCAGCTGGTATGTGCCATATTTGGAGGTGCTATGTGTAATGTATGCATGGTGAGCCTGTGGTGTATGGATGAAAGTTATGCTAATGAGCAGTGGTTTGGTGCAATGTGATTGGCCCGTGGTGAGAAGAAAAGGCTTCCCAGTGTTAGTTGATGCATGTGGTCTGGGGTTTTTGTCAGAATTTGTGGCAAGATTTGGATTGCAACCATAATTTGTGTTCTGGTCCTAAAATCTCTCTGTATTTCCATTTCCTTAACCTCATTTTGGACACTTTCGTTTCCTCGATCCTTACATGTTTGCAATCCAGATGGTGGGCAAGTTCTTTTCTACTTCTATATTCTTTCATATTCTTCCCTAGACTATAGCTTATTTTAGAGACAATCATTTTTTGTTGATTCCTTGTGATTAATTCATAATATGATTCTTCAACAGATATCTTTAGTAGTGATAATGATTTCAATATTTCTGTTATTCTCTACAATTAATAATTGTGTTTAGGAATGATTTTCCATTCTTTTGTTTCATTGAGATTTTCCTTTTCCCTCCCTTATTCGCATTTCTTTATCCATCACTCCATCCTTGTTTTCCCTTCTTCCATTCCAATCATTCAGTATGATACTCTTTCTTTTTGGCAACACTTCTGGGGTGGAGCCTCTTTCCCTGCACTTCCCACCTAGTCTTCAAGCAGAGGTTAGGCTAAGACTTCTATTGGACATCTTTTGAGACATTTTGTCAGCTTTCTATTTTGTCAGTATTTCTTTGTATACTTATGTCATATTCATTGGAGATAAGTCAATATACATGAAGAAAAAATGACAAAATCTAAACCTGGCAAAACAACTTAAAAGATGTCTAAAAGTAGCCAAAGCCTTACCTTTCAGTGGTGCTGGCCCAGACGGTACCAAAAATATGTTAAGGGGGCATTCAACCCCCCTATACATCAATCTGAAACCTATTTTTTCAACAAAGTCAATAGAAATAACAACTAAGCTGGGTCTGCCAGCAAAATTTGCCTCTCAAGATGCAGGAAACAGCATTCTTGAGGGTCAACATTTCCCTCAAAATTTTGCAGGGGGGAGCATGCCCCCTTTGTCGAAACTCTGATCAGGCCTAGGAAAAAAAATGTTGTGTTTCCTGTTTGTACCCTAAAAAAACCTGCCGACCCTAGACTTTTTTTTGGGAGTGGGCAGTGGAGTCACATAGCTTCCACTTAGAATTTTTATTCAGCCTGCTTCCTATTGAAGTAAAACACTGCTTGTCCTATCTAATGAAGGATAAATGTATCTATCACGCACAAAATTAAAGTTTGACATTAAAAGACAAGTGTCCGCATGCATTTCAGTTAACTTTGTTCAACTGTATTGAAATATGTATCACTAGAGTTTTGGCCAGCCTAAAAAAGAATACAAGAAGAAAAAAAGAATCCCTACCTACCGACCCTAATTTTTTTAGGGCTGAAACAGGAAACACAACATTTTTTTTCCTAGGCCTCACCCAACCCCACCCAATACTTCCTGCCGAAAGCCTCTGCTTGAATAGTAATCCCCCCTCCCCCCTCTTACGTAGACTAATCTCTTTGGTTTGGACTTGCATGTAATTTGAGTTGTGCCCACCCTCCCAGCCACAAAGCCAAACCCCAGCTCACAGCCGGGCTTACCGCCCCAGTCAGTCTCAGTGGGCACCACAGGTCACCTACAGCAGGCTGTGGGCAACGTTTTGGGCAAGTTGATAAGGATGCCGCCCGCTCACAGACTTACCAACGGGCAGCAAGGTGTGTACCATGCACCGACTAGTCGTCTTGTTGTACCTGTGGGTGCAGGGCTCGAAATGCTCCTATCTTTCACTTGAAAGTTCATCTGTGTTGGTAGAAGTCTTTGTGATCAAAGTTGAACTTGAACTGTATTCCAACGCAAAAATTGGATTTCGACTGACCAGCTCAAGTCTTTGTCAAAGGATGAGAAATCCACTGCTTCTGTGATGTCACAGGTTTTGCAGTTGACAGTGAGCAGTGAATCATAAGATAGTGAATCATAAGTATATTATAAGGAAGAAAAGCCAACTACTCATAATGGCTCTACAACTATCTTTCAAATGAGACGGGGGGGCACCATAGACTTTTTGCAACTTATGATCCACTGCATCAGTGATGCCACGTTTTGCAGTTGCCTCAGTGAGCAGTGAATCATATATAAGAAAGTGTACATGTATTATAAGGAATAAAAGAAGCTAAGTACATCAAAGCTCTACAACCTCAAAAGAGACGGGGGGCGCCATAGACTTTCTGCAACTTATGATCCACTGCTCACCAAGTCATGTGTTCTATATTCATAACATGATGTCACAGAAGCGGTGGATCGCTCATTTCCTGGACAAAGACTGGAGTTGATCAGTTAAAAAGTTTGAATTTGTCCAATTTTTGTGTTGTAATTTACAGTAACTGTTCAACTTAAATCCAGAAGTATATTTTTATTTTTTTTTTATTCACAATATTCGAGTATTTCAAGCCCTGTTGGTTAGAGAAAGGAATGAATGTAGAAGTGTGTATGATGTTGCCGGACATATTTTGTAGTCCATGACTGTACTTTTCTTGAAAAGAATATGTGAAGTTGGGCAGTCTAATGCTTTTCACGTTGTGTGTGTGTGTGTTTGTGTGTGTGAGTGAGTGTGTGTGTGCGTGCGCGCGTGCGTGTGGGTGGGCGCCTGTGTGCTTCCTTACGTTTGTGCATATGTGCATGCATGATTCTTTGTAGCTATACCAGTATGTGTGCGTTTGTATGTATGTGCATGCATGTGCCTTTGTGTTTGTGTAAATGTGTGTTTCTGTGATCATGTCTATGGTAAGAGATACTGTAACAGCAAAATGTATGTATCTGCTTCATTCTGTTTAATTCTGAAATAATTTTCCAGCAGCATTCATTTTGATGGATAAGACTGTCCAGTGTTTTAGTGCAATCATTGCATTGTTTGATGTACAAATGTAGTATAAACTGCCTGTTGTGGTTTGGTCACCGTACATGGGCAGAAGACTTTATTGTTCTTGAGAATTACATTAGACTCAGCCTACTTGTGAAGATATGAAATACTTTGTAAGGAGTTACGTTAAGAACTTAGGCTGCATATTTTTGTCAGTGCCTCAGGGGCTAACCTAAAAGTATGTTATATGTCTGTTTTCCAAGAATTCTAGGAATTCCTAAGATATTTTTCTGTTTGTATGCTGGTGTACCACATCTTGAGGGTAACACTTTAGACACATATAATCCACTAGTTGTACAAAATACATTATATATGTGTGATACTGGTTGGGTAACGATATGGGCTAGAAAAAGTCGTGACAATTTGGGAATGTTACACATTTCAGAATACCTTACACTATACGTCTATTGGTCATTGAAGATAACAGTGTATAGCGTTTGCCAGCGATTTTACAAAGTCAATGGTTATATTTACTTCATCCCAAGGGAGTGAAGATTTCTTTGTGTGTGTATTTCATCTGCAGTGCAGTTTTCATATGAATTGCTAGAGGGCTCTCATCACTTGTGGTAAGGAGTAAGGTTTAGAAGTGCAGTGTATTCATGATGACCATCATGCCATGTCTCCACCAGTCTCACAACCTCAACCAATGGGAGGTCAAGGTGTAAACACCTTCAGTCCACCCCCGGGACAACAACCAATGGGGAGCCAGAATAGTTACAGCATTAGAGGACCAATGGGACATTCTTCCCCAAATGGCATGAACCAAGGTGTGTTAAGGGGTAGAGGGGCATGTGTTAAGCTGGTCGACATTTAAGTGAAATAAGGGCATTTCAAAGGATGGAAATATGTGTAGTTGTGGTAATAATATTTAACACATCTTATATGCAGGTATTGGTGAAATGTATTATTTTCCTGAAACTTTTTCTCCTGTCAAATTTTCAAATCAATTTGTCTCCATCATTTTTGGGGCCAAATGACCTGATATTTGGTACAAGGGCAGATTGAGCCAATACTCTTTTTAATCTTTTTCAGTAACTCTTTGTTATTGTTGTCATATTTAGACCAATACTGTATATTTTTTGGCATCTTGTGCCCTTGTTGCCATGTAGAAATAACCCCCTTTATGGATAATGGGATAGTCCGAGCCGACACGCATGCGTCGGGGAGTAGCCGGGGAAAAGAAATAAAGATCAGTTCACGTCGTCTCAACTCGACCCAGAACTGTTTTCGCTGGGAGGTGAATGTCGTACCTGCTAGTGTTGGTCACCGGTACTTTGACCATTCCAGATGGGCTGACTGATGTAAGGACAGGTCCCACCTCTAAACCTGTGGGCCAATGTCCCGCTTCGTCTGGTTCGAACAGGACCAGCTGCTTCTCTTCCACGGAACCCTTGGGGATTTTGCACCTCACCTGGACTGTAGCCCCCTGAGATAGTCTCACTCTCTTACGACCCACTCGTATGCTTACTGGAGTCACGTTACTGAAATCTTCAATCATGTTCACGAGGGCAGCTGCCTTCTGTGGTGGGACGGGCATCACTTTGGTAAGCAATGTTGGACAGTCATCCTTACAGCACTTCTGAATCTCTTCAATCACATTGTACCCTATAATCGGTTGTACTTGGTTATTGTCGGACGTCGTCAGAAATGGTACAATCAGTTCAGGTGACTGGTCTTCACTTAATCTGAACCTCACTTCAACCCAGCCACTGTAGGGAATCGGAGTGCCATTGGCCGCTTGTAAACTAAAACTTGTCGAGTCCTCCAGGATCTCTATCACTTGTCGAACCTCAACTCCAGGTAAGTGTTCCTCCCTCCACCTGTCTGACATGATGCTTACCTGGGCTCCCGTATCCCACAGAGCCATAACTGGTTTATTGTCCATGAGGCATGCTACTTGACACTTATTTCCAATCAGTTTGGTGATCTTCGTTCGTTGAGTTGGAGTTAGATGTGAAGCCGACATGGCGTTGATGTGAACTTGCTGATTATTTCTAGTTGGTGTTCCTGTTGGCTGTTGATTATTGTCACTGTCGGTGTTGGTTGTTGTTTCTTCCTTTCGTTGTTGACGGGGTTGTTTGTGGGACTGTCTTGAGCTGTTTAGGACGACCCCTCGTCCCTTGGGGGTGTCCTCGCGGCGTTTCCCTGTTTCCAGCACCGTCTGGCAATATGGTTGCTTCCGCCGCAGCGGAAGCAGTGCCCACACCACTCTGCCTCATTCTGGATACACCTGTCACACCGCCGCCTGGAGGTTGCTGATGTTGTGACAACCCGCACATTGGCTGTACCAGACAACACCTGGTCTGTTCGGGGTGGGTTGCGCGGGCGTGCCCCTTCAAACAGACCACGGCCATGTGCAATCAGGTACTGCCCGCTCATCTTCCCTAACTCCTCCAGAGACTTCGGTTTCCTCTCCCGCAGGTGGACTGACAAATCCACAGGGCACAGATCCAGGAATTGTTCCTGGATGATCAAGTCACAAATTCCTTCATATGTCTTGGGGGTATCAGACAGCTCGATCCACCTGTTCAGGTAACCCCTAAGACGTACAATGTACTGGTCCGGCCCTTCCCCCTCCTGAGGAACTTCAGACCTGAACTTCTTCTTGAACCCGTCTTCCGTAAGTTCATATCTCTTAAGAATGGCATCCTTCACTTTCTTGTAATCTTTTGCATCATCATCCGATAGCCTGCTATAAACTTCCAGTGCCCTCCCCGTGAGTAGGGCGCTCAGTAGGGACGCCCACGTGTTTTCCGCCCAGTGGTTAGCACGTGCAAATCTCTCAAACCTCAAGAGGTACTCGTCTATTCCTTCGCCTTCTGTGAAGCTTGGTAATCTTGGCGTCTTCGCCTTGACCTCCTCCGCATTTTGCTTTTGTACCGCTTTAATTTCAGCTTGTTTCAGCTTTAGGGCCTCTAGCTCCAACTCATGCTTCCTCTGAGCATCTCTTTCCCTTGCCCTCTCGTCCCTCTCAATGGCCTGTTGTTTTTCGACATACTCGAGGATACTCGGCCCTTCTAGGCCCATTTTCGTGGCCTGCTCTATGAGCGTGTCCGTCATGGTTGGTTCACGTCAAGAATCTACCCGCTACACAAAAAGTACAACACTCCTGAACTTAGTTCCTCCGATAAAGAACTGCCGCCCTCCCCCTCTACAACCGCAGCGCCATCTTGTTGACCTCTGAACTATTTGTTTACAACAAATTGACCTCTCTGACCTGTGGTCACGTGTCTTCTTTGGCGCGAATCCTTTTCTGTCACAACGTCGGGTTCCAGTGGCGGTCAAACTTCTCCTGTCGTGATCATCCGATCGGCTCCCTTTCCTCTAAGTTTTACGATCTCGGTAGAACCTCCATTTTGTTACCCTCGTTCTGTCCACTTTAGATGATGTTTAGGGAGCCCAGAGGTGACACAAGAGCGACTAGGAGACTGGAGTTGAGACGACGTGAACTGATCTTTATTTCTTTTCCCCGGCTACTCCCCGACGCATGCGTGTCGGCTCGGACTATCCCATTATCCATAAAGGGGGTTATTTCTACATGGCAACACCCTGGTATGCAACAAAATGACCTGAAATTTGGTATAGGGATGCTTTGAATAAGTATTCAGAGGACTGCACTTTCACATTTTTAGCATATACCACAATATTCAACTGTTGCCCAGTTCTTACTTTGGAACAGTCCATTTTTGAACGGGGAGGAAAATCAGCAAGGTTTTTGTCTATACTTTGATTAATCAGATCCATCAATCAACCAATCATCTGTTGGTATCAGGCACTGATGAAAGTACAAAATTACGTTTTGCAACAAGGGACATTAGAGTTGTGGATTTATGGGTTTTATTGCCTTAAATTTCATAATAGAAAAAAAAAGATTTTGAAAAGTTAACTGGGCAGATTGATACAACTGTTTTTGTATTGTCAGCGTATGGTTAGTGTGCTTGGCGAACTCGAGTCTCCTGACAAGCGACCAATGATTTGCCCTCGGGAAAGGCACTCCACACAACTTCCCTCGCTTCGCCCAGGTGTAAAAATGCTTTCCAGACTTCAGTTGGGATAAAACTAAAAGGCAGTGGAAGGAGAGGGATGGGCTCCGCCTCTAAACACCGTGCCCTATAAACAATGGATAACACCTCACTGCCCTAGCCTGACTAAAATCGCGCCCCTAGCAGCCAGCCCTACAATTGCCGCCGCCTCGGGGAGGGGGTAATTAAAACTCCAGCCAGCGAGAGCTTGTGTAAACACAGGCTACTCACTGCCCCTGCAGCTACAAAAAGACTATGGGACTACCTTAAAGTTTACCTTTTTACTTTTTTTTACTACATGTATGATGAAAATGTTCGCTATATATTGTATGGTTGACTAACGTTGAATGCAATATTTGATATGGAATGTGAGGGAATATTGTTGGTGGTCATATCTATGAATCCACATGTAGAGTAGTAAAAATGTACAATCTCCATTCTACCATAGTCATGCCCACATCACAACAGCAGCCAATGGGAAACCAGGGTGGTAACACATTCGGTACACCCCAGCAGCCAATGGGGAACCAGAATAGTTTCAGTAGGGGACCAATGGCACAAGGACCTCCCAACAATATGCAGAATATGCAGCAAGGTATTTTTACGATAGGTGTGAAGTGATTGGCTTGTATGTAAAATTGTTCATGGGGTAATTAAAACTCATATAACAATTCATCTCCTACATTATTGTTTAATGGTGTATTTTGGTATGGAATATGTCATTTTACAAAATTAATGTATTATATCATAGTGTCATTGTGAGAATGTACATTGCATCATTGATTTTACAAAGTTTACATATGTATTGTTGACTTAACTGTCATATGCGGGTTTGTCAGTGTTGGTGGTTCAAAGTTTTAATATTTTACAACATAATACAATATAACGTTTCAACTAAAAGGTCAAATGGGTATAAATTATTAAATGATAATGCTTATATTTCCTCACTATGTTAAAGTCCTTCCTGCATCCGATGGTGCATAGGGCGGTGCCCATCTCTTTTTAGCCCATGGCCGCACAACGTTTGTGCAGTTACTAAAGCAGGGGGCTAGTCCACTGGTAGTGGTCTGTGTGTTTAACTACAACACTCTTTTCCAACGATCAGAAGTTGGCCCTGTAGCTGTCTGAAATACTTGTTTGATGTAAAGTTAGGCTGATTTTTTTACACTAACTTGTACTATGTAGTTTCCCTGTTCAAGGTGTTGTAGAGTTAGGCGGAACTGTGCAGTTAAACAATATTCCATGTACAAACTGTATCATGCGTATTCATGTATGTGCACTCTAGCAATGCAAGAGATGTTTTCAATGAAGGTGGGCTGCCCGCTGTACTGTAGGAGGTTGCCATACTGTTCTTTGACAATTTGATATTTTAGAAATACACTAATTTTTTGTCATTTATGAAAATTATTACCTCCACAAAGAAGATTTTGTTGTTACACTCTGGCATTGATTGTTTGGCAAGTACTATGATTGGTTGGTTGGTTGCTTTTGGTTGGTTGTGTGGTTGGTTGGTTGTGCCTGTTTGGTTGCCTGCCTGGGTGGTTGTTTGGTTGCCCCGTTGGTTGTATGGTTGGTAGGTTGGTCACTTGTTTGGATGTTTGTTTGTTTGTTTGCCTGACTGACTTGTGGGCTGGTTGGTTGGTAGATACAATTTTGTGTGGAAAATTGCAGGATATTGGACATAACAAAAGTGTAAATTTATAAAATTTTATGCCACCATGCATCTTCAAGTTATTTGTGTCCTTATTGTTATTTTGTCACAATTTTCATATTTTTTATCTTCAACTTTGATTGATCTACATGTATCAGAAAATGCCATAAATATGAATGAAGACACTTGTACGGTCAGAAATATAATGTTACAAGTACATTGTAAGTGTAAGCCATCTTTATAGATTGTCAGTGATAAAATGTTACAGTTACTGTAGTAATAGATTGCTTTCAGGCTTCTATTTATCACCCTTCAATGCAACTAGCAACTTGTAAAGTTTACTACTGCTTTGTGTACAGCTGCTTATGATAATTTACGAATGTGCAAAACATTAATAGCATTGTATTGAAATAAAAACCATTCTGGCTGAATGGGGTTAGGAAATCTCCCGAGAACCCTTCATAATGGTAAACCCCTGCTTTGCCTATTGAGTCAGTACATGTAGTTGAGTTAGTCGAACTCTCTGTAGCTTCTAAAGTAGTTCGTGCCCAGAAGTTGTCAATGGCCTTGTCCTTAGAAACCTCCGTTGAAAAAAACAAATCTTGCCATCTAAGTAGAAGAAAAGCACACTATAAAATTAATGTCCTTTTAATAAAGTTTTATAGGAGTATTTTAGGGTAGGTATTTTTAGATTAAGCACTGAAATTGGAATAGGAAAGGCTGCAGGCCGTATAAACGTTAATTGAAACTGAGAGATTGTGTGATAAAACATGGCATTCAAGGTTAATAGACAAGCATCACCTTTGTGCAGCTTTTTCATTATTGATTGTTACAGTTAGTATGCTGCCTGCAGGGATTTAAGTACTGAAATATAATACCGACCATAAAATTGCATCTCGTTTTTTGTGGTTGGTGCTTGGTATTCCCCCGGTGTTGCAGCGAACCAATTTTCTTGGCGCAAGTCGCTTTTATGTCCGGGCTATTTTAGACATGTGCGAAATCACATAGATGAGCCAATAACCACGTAGTGATTCACAGAGAGTTCTCCTACGCTTTCAGATCTGATTGATGTATAAGGTGTCGTGTGATACATGTATAAGAAGATATTGTACGAAGCAAGAAGGATAATTTGTAAGAAGGGTGTTTGTTATAGGGCCGCAACTGTAACATCAGTTACAGGTACAGAGGTTTAGGTACAGAGGTCTAGGTACAGGTCTGGACATTTTGATTTGAAAGATAGCTCTGATTTCAAGTAAATTTAGCACAGCATTTTATGTCGTTTCCAGTGCTTACATGTAGGTTTCTTTGTGGTAGGATTTGCGCATCTTTAGTACCAAAATAAGCATGTAAAGCTATGTCGATACAGTTCTACTCAGTACTTCATGATCATTTGTTTCGGACCTGTACCAGATCAATTTTCACCGTACAGTTGACTGATACGCAGTCCTAGCGTTCATTCATTCATTCAGACCCTTATAGTACCTCAGGTGGCACATACGTGTACTGTAGGGCAGCAAGTTTTCTTGCTGTTTCAGTAAGAAAGAATTAAGATTAATCTTCACTTTAACTCCTCGAACAAGGGCCTCCCATTTTACGCACCATCCAAAAGATTAGTGCAGCCCCAACCAAGATTGCCTATCCAGGATTGAACCATTGTGTCCCATTTGCCAAATGTACTGAACCAGAAGCTCAACTGTGAGGCTGCTACCAGTTGAGCCACAGGGACGTCCCCTTGACTTGAGTAAAGTTGTGGCTTGAGTAAATTGCACATCTTTTCCATTCATCATCCTCGGTTGGCTGCTACGGCCTTGACAGTGAGAGTGTTTGAAGCACAGACTAAGTGACTGGACATATCTGCATGCACATACATACGAACATCAAGGAAAAGTGACAGTTGAAAATGAACTTCAGGCTTCTAGCCAGGATTTCATTTTAGCGTAGCGGGAATGGCATGGTAGAAAGCAACCAATCAGGAGATTGGTGTGGAAGGGGGGTCTTAGCCCTTCCATGGTGAGAGTTGGAAAATAGAGTTTACTTAAAAGTTTGCTCTATGGTAACATCACATGTAATTTGAAGGGACATATCATCATTTTACATTGTTCAGACATTGATTAGACATTGTTGAACAAACAAGTGATAGCATAGTGCCACTGCACTAGTGAAAAATTAGCGTAGTCGGACGTTTTTTAGCATAGTGGTCGCAATTTATAGCGTAGTGGTCCATTACGCTAAAATGCAATACCTAGAACCCTGGACTTCCCCCCAATCTAATAATCACCTTCAATTTTCCTACTACCACATATAACCCCAAATTTCAACCTGCCAATTCCAATTGCCTGCAATTTTCCGAAATTGGTGTAACAACCCACAAATTCTGAAGGTACAAAATCATATGCCTCAAGAACAGATGTTTACAACAGTTTAAATGATAACTTGAGGACTAAGAATATGGCTATATTGTTGCTTTAAAGTTGAACAACAGCTTGAATGGCATAGTTCTGCTGAAATAGATTGCTAGTTGGCATAATACGAGGGGATAATGCTCTTTGTCAGGTGAAATAAGAAGAAATTGCAGTAAACCTAATAGATCCCATTGGAACTACCTGTATCATAAGGTCAGGTCACATCCTACGTGTTGCTTGACTCAAGGGCAGCCCGTTCGTATGGAAAATACGTCAGTGTAATACGTACATGTATACCAAACTTGATTGACGTAGGCAATGTCATGGTCAGGTCTCCTTCTATGCAAAGGTTCAAGGTTTCTAAACACCACTTGTTACAGGCCTGAAGAATATATGGAGCATTAAAGGGGCATTCCACTCCAGAAGGGGGTGGTGTTTTCCAATAGATAATGTGTCAATGAATACATAATCAGCCGAATTTTGTGGAATTGACATTGCGCAATGTGTGTTTTGTAAAACAATATGACACTCACTAACCCCAAGGCATACAGACCCTAGCCATGCATTCCTTATACGCATAGACACTTTGTTTATCGTGCATATTTTCGGAATATATGAGGATCGCTAAGCACACCAAGAAGGCAAATTGTTCATAAGATACATGTAGCAAAGAACATATAACAAGACCAGATTTCTTAGCGATCCTGAAATTAGTTTTGTAACCTTACCTAAACGTTTTGCATCATATTCAGCCATAGGATTAATTCAATTAGAGGGCACTTGGGGAGTTTAGTAGAAGACTGAATGCTTTTGAGGCACGTGGAGTAACTGGGTACTTTATCGTATAATGTGGAGTAGTAATAATTTATTACTTCCTAAGATTAATATCTATCGGAAAATAACACTCCCGTGTGGAGTGGAATGCCCCTTTAATTGGTGGGAAGGTTTTTTTTACCTTTGCAAAGAATGTTTTAGGTGCTGTAGATCTCTGTGTGTTTGTGTTTGCAGGATAACTCAAGAAGCTGTGGATGGAACCTTGTAATATTTGGTAGGTAGGCAAATGAGGATATAGTTCCATAAATGGCCCCCTAGCATCATTCTAAGGTACTGCAGCAGAACTTCCAGTTTTGATATCTCATGTTCTGGACACAGTCACTGTAGTTGCAGGGTTGGACAAGTCCACTAGCCCTATTGTCCAGGGCAAGTGGAAGTGCTGGTCGGGCAAGTGCATAACCTGACCCACTTGCCCGATCAGGCAAGTAAGATTTTTCCATTGGGTGAGATACTTGTCACTTTTTACAGTCATGACATCGACATCAAGCAATGGTCAACATAGAAAAATGGGAGGCAATAATACATTCCATAGCTGGAAGTGAAAATGCATATATAAAAGTGACTTTTGAATTTTGGGCAAGTGAACGGTTGGTTTGGGCAAATAAATCTTTTATTTGCTTGCCCCATAGGACAAGTGAATTTTTGAAAACTTGCAATTGTCCAACCCTGAGTTGTGAATTTTGACTACTAGATAGCTCTTGGGGCAGAGAGTATGTACTGAAGGTTTGGTCCTTCTAGCAGCTGTTTTGGAATTACAGGGGAAATGAAAGACACCGTTCAAATTGGTCACATACATTGTACTGAGTTTTGTGAGGATTTCATTTTGTGGTAGGCAGAAATTGTGTGTTTAGATTTGCGGTAGAAAAAAAAGGGGTTAAGGCAGGTAGAAGACAAAACAAGCATTTTCGCAGTGTTCATGGTAAAGAGGTTACAGCTAAAACTTTGAACTTGTGCAAAAATATCAACTTTTACAGTAACGCCCCCTCTAAGTCTGAAGATAGTTATGTCTGTTGAAAGGCACACCAAGACAGAAAAACAGAGTACTTGACTGTATGGGAAGATAATGAACAGATGGGGAGCGTGCTTGTGACGCACGTGGGCTTCGATTGCGACGTACATCTTGGTCTCGTCGGACCTCGTTTTGAAAGTATTAAGAGAACTTGGCAGTGGCTGATATTATGCGCACGTGTACCAGGGCTCGAAATTCATTTTTGGGATTAGGTGCACTGGTGCACCCAGCTTAAAAAATTGGGTGCACTAAAAAAAATTTTGGGTGCACCACTTAAATTTAAGTATAACCTAATAGTAAAACTTAGTTACAAGCTATGAAATTCTTAAACAAGTACCATGAAAGACATTTTTATTATCTTTCTAACACTTAGATGTTAAGAATTTGATGTATACTAGTATACTTTGATATCTTTATATACATAAACCTAAGAAAATATTTGGGTGCACCCTGTGCACCCACAGAAAATTATTGGGTGCACAGCTCCAATTTTGGGTGCACCTGGGTGCACCTGCACCCAGTATTTCGAGCCCTGTGTGCGAACACGTTTCCCATTACAAAAATACTGCCTACGCAGGTGGTCTGAAGTTGATGTTGGCATATGTTGTCTAGGACTCAAAATAATGAATGGGCTTTGGTTGCTTTGCTTTGTACAATGTACCGGTATATAGTTAGGGGTGGGTAAGATGTACCGGTACAAAACCATATTTTTCTTCTTGTTGGACCGGTCAGAAAAAACGGACCTGAAAAAAAAATTAGTGGACCGAATTTTTGACCGAGTAGAGAATGACCAGATTGTACAGTATCGGCAGGGGTTGACACGTTTTGGCACTTACCAGTTCAAGAAAATAACGAGCAGAGTGGAGTAAAGTTTATATATAGTCGTTTCTACCTAGTTTTTATAGTCAAACTTAGACATCTAGTTTAAATGCACATGTAGACAGGATTTTAAAATGTCAGTGGGAGTCTGATACTGTGCCAAATAGATTTCTTGTAGAAAAATTGGACCATAGTTTTGAGTACTGTCGATTCACAAGTTTTTATATTTACACAATTAGGTCCAGTTTCAGGTCCGGACCTGGACCTGATCATCTGGACATGAACCGTACCTGGACCTGATTTTTCTGTACCGGTACCCACCCCTATATGTAGTGATCAAGAACTGTCTACACTAATAGATTATCTTGATACAATGCCAGGCTACAGGACCGTTTGCATATTGGTTTTGGCCAGGTGCCATCCTCCCACACAAAGTCGCTACCTTTGACAGATTATAGTAGGGATTTGCAAGAATGATTGTACATGACAGTGTTTGTAATACATACTGTAAATGCATTTAAGTTCGCGGGGATTTAATTTCGCGGTAGTAGGAAAAGGGACTTTTCGCGGTGGATTTAAGTTCGCGGTAACACCATAGACTGCAGTCTAATACCATAATAGAAAACTGTACGCGGTGGTTTTAAGTTCGCGGTGAAGTGGTCACCGCGAAAACCGCGAACATTAATCCACAGCGAACATTTCTGCATTTACAGTACTTTGTTTGCATCGCGTAACCAATGAACCTTTATCTGCAGTAAAGACACTTGTGGTATAACACACCTGTGTCTGCATCATTCGGTATTTGTATAGCCTGCATAACCACCTGTCCATTAGCATAACACACCGGCCTCTGTATCTGTACATTTATCTGTATAAGCCAACATAGCTGCCCTTTGGCATATTACATCAACTTTTGTATCTGCACTCTATATAGTCGGAAAACACAATTTTGAACATGTAAACCCTGGGTTCATAACTCTGGTACTTGAGCTGTACTTGAACTGGAAGGCATGACTATTTCTTGCTCTTTACTGAGCTGGTGTTAGAGATACTTACTTAAGGTCTCATTGATCTATTACTCCGAGTGGGTACCCTAAAAGAGATCCGAGCCCAAAAATAAACGGTTGCATGGACGCATGTTTTTAGTGGTGAGAAATTCCCTTTTAGCCAGCGGAACTGATCTCAAAGTTAGATTGGTGAAAGCTTGTTTGTAACTGAAGAAATTAGCAGGTAAAGTTTTGCAGCCACTCGCTAGGTTGGAGGTACACAGTCATGGATTCTGAGTGGTGTGGTTGTACACTAACTGCGAAAAAGTGCCTTTTGTGGGGATTGACTAATAGTAGTTTGTAATTTCTATAAAAAAATGAACCTACGTATAGTTGACATCGGCAATTTTTTCCCACGATATAGGGTAAATGTGCTCAACATACTATTAGAATGAAAAATCTGCTAAAATTTCTTGTAGCTTCATTATGAACGCACCCGTGTCAATATGTAGTCTATGGGAAGAAGAAACTCATCAATGAGACCATGCATGTATACCTGTTCTGTTACGTTACATCCAAGCTTTGTAACTGTAAAATTGGACTGATTGGTTTGATCCGCTCAAACTGGGATGGACCTCTACTCTTTTTGATAAATGTGTTGGGTTCTTTAACATGCTGAATGTGTTCCTCTCCTCAAACGCATCGAGAAGCATCAAGAACATAGACTGGTATTGCCTGAGCTTGTCAGATAAGGCATAATGGTAGAAGGATGCAGCAATAATTGTTGTTCTGCATCAAAGTTGAACTGTAACTGCCTGAGTACACAAAAAAATTGGACACCAAATTTTTAAACTCCAGCTTTTGTCAAGGAAAGAGCAATCCACATCTTCTGTGACATCATGTTATACGGAGAGAACATTTGACTCGGTGAGCAGTGGATCATACAATGTACAAAGTTCAACTTGTAGAAAGCCTATGGCGACCCCCGTCTCTGTCGAGGGATGGTTGGAAAGCCCTTGTGTAGATGCCGTTATAGACCTTCTGTAGTGACTAGTCTAAAAAGTCCAACAACTTTCAAGAAAATAATTGTTGTTGTTGTTTTCAATTGTTTTGATATAGGAATGCCTCCACAAGGAATGCCGCAGTCACAAGCGCAGCAGCAACAACCCCCCACCTCTCAGTACAACATGGTACCGTCCGGCCCTCCCCAGGGAGGCTACAACTCCCAACAGCCGCCCATGAGCCAGCAGAGCATGATGGGTAACCAGCCGCCGCCCAACAGCCAGCCCAATGGCATGATGGGACAGCGACAGATGCCGCCACAGTACCAAAGGCCTCCTCAGCAGCAAGGTACCCTCCCTGTCTCACGTTTGTAGATTTTGAGGCTTTAATGACCAACATAAAGTACAGTGACTTTTGGATGATCACTACCACAAGAAGTACATGTCTACATGTGCATATTGATTAAAGTCTTTAAATTCTACTTAGTACTAAATAATAAAATGCTATTATACGTGAATCTATAATCTCTAGTGTTTGATACAATCACACAGGGCTAGACATGTGATTATTTTTCCTAAAACAAAGCAATATCTTATTCATCTATGCCTGATTTTGTATCATGATAATTATCAAATCTTAAGAGTTATGATTAGTCAAATCTGCTTGACGAATGTGATATTGAGTCTGTTGAAAACTGATACTTTTTATGACAGAAAAAGAAAGGTGAAACTCATTATGTAAGTTATCATATAAATGTATCTTTAGCATTCCATGACAAAAGAATTCTATAGTCTATGCCAAATAGCAATAGCAAAATACACAAGAAATAGGGACTCTTCATTATGTTTTAATGTGTTGTCTACCTAATATCGTAATAGATAATACATAATATGCACAATTACTGAAGACAAACAAGTACTTCATAGACAGAATTATCATTTACCTTAGTACAACTTTCTATTTCATAACTTTTAGAAACAAAAGAAGTTATTCATCATTCAACTTTTAAATTGAGCATACAGACATTTCCTTGGCAAGTGTTAGTGTTACACAACAAAAATAATTATATGAATTCTCGTAATTGTCTGTGGGACTCATTATTTTGTAGATGACGCAGGATGCATTTGGAATTATCACAGAAAACCATTGAATATACCGATTATAAACAAATGCGTCACCATTTGTAGTCAAAACTCATGACAGTTACTGAAGTTCAAAAGTAACGGATTGGACTCATTTTCAAAGACAGACTTTTACTGCATGAACGCTGTATGAAGATGAATATATATTTGAAAATGCATCACAGCAAGTCACTGAAGCTTTACTGGTTGTAACGCTAGTTCACCTTTATCCGTTGGGTAACCTATATCCGTTGCTTTTAAAAACAGGGTGTTTGGGGATATCACACCAAAGGACGTTGGTTTCAAATTGCAATATTTTCAGGATATTGCAGTTTAAAACTACCACCTGTTGACTAGATGTGCCTAAATACACTGTTTTTAAAAAGCAACGGATATAGGTTACCCAACGGATAAAGGTGAACTAGCGTTACCACATATCAGTAACTTAAAGTCAAAACAGTTGTTAAACTACTAACGTAACGAATTGGACCTATTTGACTAACTGTTACAGACGTGCAAAATTGTACAAAGATTTAGCAAGGCCATGATACCCTTTTCTGTTACATTAAATGAAGATGCATGTACTAAAATATGTTTTTGGAAAATATCACAAAAAAGGCATTTAAACTGTATCAGTTAACCCACAAAAGTTCAAACTCTTAACCATCATGACTTAATAGTCAATACTAAAAGTAACAAATTTGAATCATACAGCTAACTGAGCATAAGGGTGCAAGATTTTGGTCTACAATTCTTTTCTTCGATGTAATGCTAAATGAAAATAATTGTTACTGAACAAGTTTTGGCACCGAAAGGCATGGAACATGCATGTACATAACTCAAAAGAGTAATTGAACTATCAAATTGAATTGAAAGTAATTGCACTCATACATCTAAAACACTGACTACTTACTCAATGCAACATTTGAGTCTACAAATGATACAAAATGTACTTTTATTAGTTGTGATGCTAATTGAAGATAGATATACTGAACAAGTTTTGACACAGAAAGGCATTGAACTTTTACTGGTTGTACAAAACTCAAAAGAGTCATTGAACTGCCAAATTGAATCAAAACTAATTGAACTCATACACAATGCAAAATTTGAGTCTGCAAAGTCATACTTTAATTTATATATATATTAACCCTCATCCGACCGTTACATTTTTACGACGAATCTGACCGTATGGGGTCATTTTTGACCCCATTTTGTTTTGCTCATAGACATATTTCTGCTGGCTTATTTTGTCATTTCCATGTATTTACTGTTCCACTAATCTATGAAAAATATTTTGACGAGTTTTGGTGTCAGTAGTTATTACTCATTATCATAATTTATGCAGAAAATGAGGAGAAACCACATTTGCTCTGAAAATCTATCATACTCAACTTACTTAAACAATGTTTTGTCTTATCAATTTCTAAACAATAATTGTGATGATTCAATAATACTGATAGCATAATAATGTTGTTGAACGAGAAAAAATACAATATTTGTGAAAAGTAACGAATTTATTACTTAATTATGCACCATATTCCGCCATCTAAACACATACATACAATAACTCTTGTCTATTTTCCCGCAAAGATCTTTCTTGTAGGTTCCTTCTGCACATTCTGTCCATATATTGTTTTTTCAATTAATTAGAAACATTTTCACTTTCATAACCATAGGTAATTAGTGTGAATTATCATAATTTATGCAGAATGTCGAAAAACTGTGTTTTACAGTAAAATACTAAATTTCTTTCAAAATATTTGGTGCTTACTCATCTAAGCAACTATAACTTGTTGCTGCAATAGCAATGATGAGGAATGCCTGTTATTTTATTGAAATGTCTTGATATTTATGTAATTAATGATTCATAATTGGCTGGGGTCATTTTTGACCCCACCGAACAAGACACAGACTTTCAAGCATAGCTTATACAATAATGGACAAAACTCGATGAAAAATTGGTAGATGTTGTAAGACATGTATACAAACAAATTCATGGAAGGAATTTTTTCTCTGAGGAAAAATGTTGCTATGGCAGATTAAAATATACGCCTGGGGTCAAAAATGACCCCATACGGTCGGATGAGGGTTAAGTAACAGTAACTGTTGTAATGCTAAATGAAAATAAATGGACTGAACAAGCTTTGACAGAAAGGCATTGAACTTTTACCGGTTATACAAAACGCAAGAGAGTCATTGAACTACAAATTGAATTGAAATTAATTGAACTCATTCATCTAGCACTGACTATGTAGACTTAAACAATGCAAGATTTAATCTACAAAGCCATACTTTTATTAGTTGTAATGCTAATGAGAATAGATACACTGAACAAGTTATGACATAGAAAGGCATTGAACTTTTACCGGTTATATACAAAACTCATAAGATTCATTGAACGACCAAATTAGATCAAAAGTAATTGACCTCATTCCTCTAGCACTGACTATATGGACTTAAACAATGCAAAATTTGAGTCAAGAAAGCCATACTTTAATCTGTTGTAATGCTAGAATCTGATGAAAATAAATACACTGAACACGTTTTGACACAGAAAGGCACTGAACCTGTACTGGTACTTGCTCGTAACTATTATGATAAGAGTCACCAAACTACAAATTGAAAGTAATTGAACTCATTCATCTAACATGTATATGCAAGATTTGAATATACAAAACCATACTTTTATTAGTTGTAATGCTAAATGAAAGTAAATATACTGAACAAGTTTTGACACAGAAAGACATAAAACTTTTACTGGTTATACAAAACTCATAAGAGTCATTGTACTACCAAATTGAATTGAAAGTTATTATTGAACTCATTCATCTAATACATTTTGTAGACTTACACAATGCAAAATTTGAGTCTACAAAGCCATACTTTTATTAGCTGTAATGCTAAATGAGAATAGATACACTGAACAATTTTTGACACAGAAAGGCATTGAACTTTTACCAGTTGTACAAAACTCATAAGAGTCATTGAACTACCAAATTGAATTGAAAGTAATTGAACTCATTCATCTAATAGTCTTACACAATGCACGATTTGAGTTGGCAAAGCCATACTTTTATTAGCTGTAATGCTAAAATGAAGATTAATGTACCTAAGAAAGGCGTCAACGTCATGTTAATGTGCTAAAGTCATATTTGTACTATAATCAATGACTTTCTGGGAAAAAGTCTATCCATCAAACTGTCTGTTACTAGTTTTAGTCACAAGAATCTCAATGATTCTCATTTATCATTGAGCCAAGATGTTTTTTTCTAGTATACAATGTCATATTCTTCTATTTGTTTCAATGCAACATTGCTCCTGAATTAAAGCTGTTCGCTCAAATATCCAGACAAAAAAACTAGTACAACTTGGAAGAAAAAAGTAATTACCTAAAAGGGAACTTACTTTTAGAAGAGCTCAAATATGCAACACCAAGGCAAAAGAATAATAATTACAATAATTGTAATTTCCATTTGTATATTGTTGGCATTTTTCTACATTTCTGCTATGTTGTAAGTCTGTGTGAAGTACATTTTATGTGTTTCTGCTTTATTTTGAGATCGTCAGTCTTGCACTGTAGATTCTTTTTTTCATTGTAAATTTTATGTGTGGTCATCCTAGTCTCCTTTAGTTTGTTGATTTTTGAAACACATGCATTGTATATTATACACTGTACACAAGATGTGTACACCTGAATCCAGGTCAGTTTTGTTTTTAAAGCCTGGCTATTGGACAATGCACGGTTTTTTGAATTTATGCAAATACTAATTATCTTCTGTTCCTTCATCCTCTTTTCTTGTGTTTCTATGATTGACTTTGATGCTGTTTTTCAGAATGATGTAGGCTCCCTTTTTCCTGTCACTTTCCAAGGGCTGTTCCAACAATAGACCAATCCCATAGCCACCTCAAAACATAAAAATGAAAAATAAATAAAACATTAAAAAGAATATCAATGGTTTGCCAAGTATGCAGCCAATATTTTATTTGACCGAAAGCGATTCGTCATGCTATCATTGGTTGAACGGCTAATTGTGATTGGCAATCAGGATCGGTCCATAACCAGGGAGTGAAAAAATGAAAAAAAACAACTTCTCTTTATCAAGCAGAGAGAATGCTGCCAAAATGAAAGTTATTTTGCAGAAATGAAAATCATTTTTAAATTACTGTTCCCTTTTAAATTTTTATGATAATGAGGATAGAAATAGTTTTGTCACCCCTGCATTGAAAATTGTTGGAACAGCCCGTGGAAATTTTATACCAGCATCAGTCATTTCTCCTCACCTTTGACCCTTTTTCAGGCTTTATATCACTTCTGAGGGAAAATCTTTCATCTTGCTATCTCCTTCAAAAATTTTGACCTTCAAATTTGAATGTGCTGAAAAAAACTGTACTGTCAAACCTGTACAAGTGACCACCTCTACATAAGCACCACCTGACTAATGTAGCCACCTTTTTTGAAGTCCCTCTAAGATAATTTTCCCATTGACACAAGCAGCAAAATTTAATATAGAATGCTCTAATATTTTTATGATTATAGCTGTGACCATCTTGGTCCCCAAGGGGTCTACTTGGCCAGTTTTGACAGTGTATTATTACTCTGTGATAATATCTCCATGGTCATACACACATATAGCAAGGCTCGAAACACAACCAGTTTATTGCCCAATATATATATATATATTATTACAGTAGTTGTACATTAATTTTGTATGTAGCAGATAGCGAAGGCCCACCTTTCAAGTTTCAGACATTGTTTTTCATGGACTGAAGTGAAATGCATAATTTACAAAAATGGGTGGTGCAGGTAGAATTTGTGTGGTGCAAGTGATTGTAGATGCTACAGTGATTCTTGAATTTCATGTGGTGGTTCCATATGTTCACAGTTTTTGTGGTAACTGCAATATTCAATCAGAAATTTGAAAGAAAACAGCATCTATGTACTGTACAGAATGGGACCATAGTGCCACCACTGCCTTTTCTTACCTACCATGAAATTAGATCATTGCGAACTTGAAAGTTGAAGGCATCAGTGCTCGAAATACATTTTTCAGCCAAGGTGGCAACCTAACTCAAAAGCCAGGTTGCACCATCAACATTTCAGGTTGCACCACTTCCAAGTTATTACTTTCTTCAAATCTGCTTCTTATCCATTATCTTTTCTTCCAGTTACATGCAATTACTATGAGTGCTTTATCCTATCAAGAAAGTAATACAAAAGTTTATGCATGTAGCTGGGTAAAAAGCAGTGGTTTAAACCTGGGTTTAAAATCAAGTTGCGCCAAGAAAATTTTGTTGCGTTTGCAAGTGTACTAGTTGGCATTTCATGACCTGCATAAACAGTACCTGCACTAGTGAAGGTACAAAATTGTATTTCGAGCCCTGTGTAGTGTCACAATTAACGCAGTATTGGCCACACCTCAGCATTGGTGACCCTTTTACTGTAGCAAGCAGCTTCACATTTTTTTGCATGCTGACTTCTTCTAATACTTGAGCGCAATTTTGATTTTGATTATTGCATGCTTGACTTTTTCCACCTTTCTGCCTGATCTTTGAAATTATTGTATCCAATAATTTTCCTTTGATGATCTACTGGAATTTTTTTTCTCATCTCTGATGACTACAGGTTGCCAAGCAAATGTGTATTAAACTTGGTAGTTTCAAGGGACAATACATCCATTCTCCGAGTGCATGTGGTATATGATAGTGTGTTACACAACCTACATGTACACTGTCAGGGTCTTTCATTCCAAAGAGTCTGGGCCATACACCTCTAACTCAAGAGAACCAGAGTTAACCAATAGGAGCTTAGGATTCTTTATCACTTTAGAAAGTCCAATAGGAGCATACTCACTAGGATTCTTTATCATTTTGGAAATCGGTCCAATAGGAGCACAGGATTCTTGATCAATTTGAAAATCAGTCCAATAGGAGCTCAGGATTCTGTGTCACTTTGGAAATCGGTCCAATAGGAGTACAGGATTCTCTGTCACTATGGCAAGCAATCATCACAGCCAACGACAACATTGTAACAGATACTTTTCATTCTGACGATAACTGTTTCATGTCAGCACATACTCTTAAATTATATAATAACAGGATTAAGATCTTAGCATGAAAGTCCATCTTTGTTGGCCAATGACATTCTGAAATGAAAATTAAACTTAACGTTGAAAGAAAATGGGACTTACTCAAAATGCTTGCGTCAGCCATTTTCATGTAATGGACCCATCTACTGCTGCATCTGACGTGTGATGTTAGAACTACTTCACTGCAGAAATGGGTCGTAAGTGCCAGATAACCTGTGTCGCCCCCCGTCTCTGCTCAAAGTCAGACCATTGAGCTTGAATGCTCACTGAAGAGGATTACTTTCTCAGACAGTCAGAGGAGTGAAAGAGGCCATTTACATCAGAGCCACCAACCTTTCCTCAACCGAGACAGGGGCCGATACCAACTGCCAAGCACCTTTGACCCAATACTCAAAACTCTTACAATGGGCAGGTCCAATTTTCTACAACGGAATCTATTTGGGAGTATACCATAGCCACCCCTAATGTTGACATTTCTCCTGACTTAGAGGTGTTGGCCATCTCGCTTCTAAGGACCTGCGAATAGGAAGGCTTCTAGAAGCGTAATTTAGATCAGCGCTAGATCACGAAGAACTACTAAATGTGTTCACTTTTGTTTTTGGCGACAGGTTATGACTCGTACGATCAGTACGGGCCCGGGCAGCCCGGTCCAGGCCCCAACCAGCAGGACTATTACAGTAGTCCTCAGGACCAGCCACAATTCAATAACCAACAGGACATGGGACAGTATTATCACGATGGTGGTATGTGTCTCACTGCCGGTCTTGCTTGCAGTGCACAATGCTTAAAGCTTCTGTCACACACGGCCATCCATGGTGTCCCGACCTTCTTCAGACCATGTTTTTGGATCAAGGTCATCTGTGGTTGGGAGTTGATTGGCGTGGTTGCTGACGAGTCTTTAAAAAAAAAGTGAATTATCTTGAACCAATTACTTGTAGCACACTGAAAAGCTATTCTTCCACTAGTCATGACAGAGAAGATACTGTGAACAGTACCGGGGTATTTCAGATTCAAAGCTCTTTTTGACAAGCACAGTGAACAGTGGAGCACGGCGTAACGTCCAGTCCAAAAGGCTGCAACCCCTTCCAGTACTAAAATAACGGGTGAGCGACACAGCCGGAATGAAACTCACCGCTTCTGGTTCCAGCGGTAGTGGCCCTTAAAACTGGGTTACGCATGCTACTAGAAGTTGACTGCATCGGCCAGCTGTAGATTTTGAAAAATCAAAGTCTGGAAAGTCGCATTCCCATTGGATACAATTAGAGGAGCAAACTTTAGCCAGATAACGATGGATTCCACAGGCTACTTCCAACCTTGTGCTGACCTTGGTCACGAAATGGTCGGGAACATAGGTCGTATGAAGGTCATGAATGTGTGACGGGGGGTTTAGAGGAGACTTGCTACCTTCTGATTGACCATGCACGCTCTCAGGATTACACTGCCAACCTTCTATCACAGCCATGAAACACCAATAGCTAAATGTTTCACCTAGTTTTTAAAGTTACTTCATCACATAGATACATTTGTTAGGGATCAGATATATAGTAGAACTGTAACAAATGTATTTTGAATTGACAGCGGCCATTTTGCAAAATAATGTACTATGTAGTCGAAATGGTTTGAAAATAATTGCTGCATTTGAAATGTTCAGTTCTACAAACAAACTCATGCTCAGGGTAGCAAGGTTGAAAATGTAACTAATGTTTGAAGAATCGATATCAGGGTCAGTATGCCATATCCCTACATTTCGGAAAGCTAGAATTCATACTGTGAACGTATCTCCCTTGCTCCCAAGAAAACTAACAGTGGTAGAAGAATTGAATCGTGAAACATTAATCATTATGTGGCATGTCTCTAACTTGTGAAGTTAGGCAGGTTAATATGTTCAACACGTAGCCTAATTATCTAAGTGCTGGTTTAAGATTTATAACACTTTTTTAAAAATTTGGAAAAGCCTTTCATATTTGCCTGAAAAAAGTTTGCATGCTGCATGCTTTAACTAAGAATTCTTCTTTAAGTCTTCGTCTCTTGAGAAATCTTGAACCTTTCCTCATTTTCGAAAGGGAGTTTTCCAGACCTGGTTTGCACACTCAGTTGATTTTTGTGTGGTTCAAATTATTTCGTCATTCAGCAAAATGGTGTACCATAATTTTCAGCCTGTTTCGTAACTATGATTATGAGGATTGAAAGCCGTCTCTATAACCCAAATTTATCCAACTTCACTTTTAGTAAAATCAATCCCTTCCACTACAAACTGCGTTTGGATAGCGACGAAACTTGCTCAATGAAATTCGTAGATAAAAGTAAATCGATTTCTACCCCCCACTGTCATTTATACTTTTACATTTTGCATCATTTTCCAATTTAATGGAAAGTCCATTTGTAAATTCATGGGGGTCTCACAAATCTGAGTTTGGTGGCCTGGGCTCAGCAATAGTTGTCTCTTTTGAAAAGGGGCCTAGTGAAAACGACAGTACAACACTGGTTATCTCAGGATCAAAGCCAAGTTCAACGAAACGATTTTTGGAACCAATGGTGCTCGGTATAAACGGCCCTAATTCCCCTCAAGGTCAAAAGATCCCCCTGAGTAATTGTGTGGTGTCTTCTAACAGCTGTGGCCCTCCTGAGGTCAGATCGCGTTTGTAAAAAGAAATAAAGTCCTATTGTGGACACGTCCCCTCAAACCATAATATTTAAGATGCCGTAAATGTAGAACTTTTGTAGAACTCGCAAAGCACTGGCCACAATTTGATATCTCGCCCGAAAAAGCTTTGGCTACAGATATGGATTAAAACATGGGGAAAAATACGTGGCATCTGGCACCGAATATATCATACAAGTACAAAACCTGCTGTAAGAAGCACACGTGTGATTTTTGTGGCTTGAAAATGGAGACGAATCCCCTACGGTGTGCCGCTAAATCGTTAGAACTGTCGATGCGTGTAATGGTCTGGCCAGCCCAATAGCATGGCCCATACAGTAGGAGAGGAGTTGGGAGGACAAGTCAGCTAACATGTTTAGGTTTCTCCAAGAACAACCTTGACACTTACAGCATGGATCTTACCATTCAAGCATATCAAATGGAGAAAACTCTATCGACTATGCTTCTTGCGTAACGCTCGGATGGATTCGGTAATGGAGGGAGTATTTTTGGAACGAATGGCAATTTCCATGCTGTACAGTCAACTCTGTCTGATTGATGCCGTGGGGAGACTTTGTTTTCCGCACCAGAATTTTGATTAGAGCTGTCCATCATGTGAATGATAAGTAATGA
The DNA here is from genome assembly GCA_019207045.1 of Branchiostoma floridae x Branchiostoma belcheri. Taxonomy (NCBI): domain Eukaryota; kingdom Metazoa; phylum Chordata; class Leptocardii; order Amphioxiformes; family Branchiostomatidae; genus Branchiostoma; species Branchiostoma floridae x Branchiostoma belcheri. The sequence continues at coordinate 21,304,703 of CM033028.1, read as the reverse complement.
TTCACTACTACTCAACAAATTTGAAAAGGATTCTACATTTCTGTTTCTACTACAAATTTATGCCATTCTTCTCATTCTTGGAGGCAAAACTTTTTTATGATGGACAGCTTTTGAAACTGACCAACTTTCATTGGCACGTGGGAGGTCTCAACCAACCTCTCGTGTTGCAATGTAGCTTGGAACAGAAATATTTTTTTCGTTTCAGTCTTTTTCATTTCCAGGCTACGCTTCGACGTGTTTTATCACGAGACGAGATTTTGACGGCAGGAATCCGTTCAAAGTTGATGAAGAGCCTCATGTATCATATTTCATAAAACATTCTTGTTCCAGGAATACATGAGCTATGACACTCCCACCTACCTTGCCATGGGCAAGTTTCTCTGATATAGATATAAACTTCCTTCACTAAATGTTGCTTTTGTTTGTTTCTTTCAGTTCTGATAAATGTGGTGTGCCTGTCTTTTGTGACTTTCGACCCTCTTGGTAGTGAGAAACAGGCTTTTTCTTCATTGTTTTTCATTCTGTTGACCACTCTATTCGTGCAGTGTGATTGGTGGAAAGGTACCACACAGGCGGTGTGGGGTTGCTTGCATTTAGTTGCCCATTTCAGCCCTTACTAAATGCCTGTTCGTTTTATTTTTTTCGCTCGTCTAGGACAACAGCCAAACTACCCGCAACAGGCAAACTATCCCCAACAGACACCGCCGCCTCCTCAACAACAACAACAGTACCCCAACCAGAGTCAGGCACCCGGTTATAACCAACAAGGACAGCCCGGGTACGGGACTCCTTCTCAACAGAACTACGGACAACAGGGACCGCCACAGAACCAATACGGCAACTACCCCCAAGGTCCCGGACCCCAGGGGCAGGGGCAACAGAGGTTCCAACCGTACCCCCGCCCCCCTGCACAACAGCCACCCCCTCCACAAGGCTACGGCGGCTTTAACCAGGGCTACCAGCAGGGTTATCAGGGGTAGAGCTCAATAGCAAAATGCTACCATGCTTTTGATCTACACACATGTACCAAGCTGTAAAGGGTACTAACCTGTTTTCATCTTCGTTTGACACCAATCACCACCAGTTCATCTGACAACGAAGGACAAAACCTTTCCTGACAAGTGCTTTAGACTGCTTCTGTCTTCAGTATTTGCTGGCATGTTTTTCTGTTAAAACAGGTAGGAATGGGCCAAAGTTTCAATGAAGTAACATTTAGAAAAATAGCCTTTTTTCAACCACAGGATGTCGGGCAGAATGAAAATGTAGATGACTTCTCTGGGGGGGTTGCAAAAAAAGAAAATGTAAAACACCAGTATACGACATCAGTGTTTGACAGCCTATCTGCTGCCATATGCGCCTAACACAGGCGTGGTTGTAAGGATTTGACGTTATTTGTATATAAGGCAATGTCTGTGTACGATTATTCAACACAAGGTGAAATATAGCTATTCAAATTTCACTCAAGAAAATCCTCTGAACACGTCCGTGATAAACCTAAGGGTCAGACATGTGCCCCTGTACCAAAGGAAGGAATGATTGTTGTGTTCGCAGTATATTGTTTTCAACCATGATGGCTCAACAGCTTGACAATGTGATATGTCTACGTTATATAATATACCCACAGATGAAGCTTGGTATGACTGTGGTATACAAAAAATGATTTATTTTTGTGTTAAAAACTGGAGGTTATACAATGAGTTCAAAATGTCACCAAGCAAGATAGGTACTAGTAATGTTGTATCAAAATGAAGTCGGCACCACAGTAGAAAACCATTTCAGCTGACGAGTCTGGGTCAGTTCCAAAGGACATTTTTGACAGCGTTGTCTCGACCACTTCACCGTTTTACTGACTGACCGATGTTTGCAGGTTTCCACACCCTGCCCAATGTGATAGGGTAGATTTTCAGGTGAAAAAATACTTTGGACACAGAGCGATTTTAAAAATACTACAACCTTCTGGGGATCAAAAGTTGTAGTGAATGTGATGCTGGCTTTAGTCACAGACTTATAGATAAGTAGCTCTACATTCCAGTCTAATTCCCATTAAGATATTGAAGATTTTGAACATGTCCATACACAAAAGAAAAATGCTCTTACCAACAAGGTTTTGGTCAGTCCTCTGATCCTTCTTAAGTTGGAATGACCTGAAGCCTATGCCACTTATCCTATAAGTAAGTGTGGCGACTGAACCGAGACGGGGGCCGGTACAGGTTGCCGGGCACCTCTGATCCGTTGTTGACATCACACTTTCATTCAGGATACGTGGCATAGGCTATGGGTCATTTCAACTTGAAAAGGGCCAGTGGACTAACTGAATGTTAAGACATTTGTAATTGTGTACGATTATAACATTTAGAATCTTCACTATGTTAATTCCCATCTCAGATAAACTAAGTTAAATAGATTATTGCCCCCAAGTGGTTGGAATTTGTTATGATAACTATTCTTCTTTTCAAAAATGCCAAACAAGCCACTTCTGAATAATTGCTTCATTGTTAAGATTTATTTATTGAGTATTCCCCTAATACACATGTAGATAATGTGAAGAAACAACCTTATATGTATTTGTATGTTTTGATGTATCCTCTAAGGCCATGTTGGTTGAATTATATCCTCTTGGAGCCCTAAACTGATGCGAGCATGAAAGCTTTTTGCAGAAGGGAACGAAAATTAATGCACGTACCGATGTCATCCATATAATCTAATCAACGTGGCCTAACTATATCAAAGCATAGTCTTCAAGGGAGCCATTTATGATAAATACACAAGGAAGTAACAACATGAATTTTGTGATTCAAATGAACTTGATGAAAAGAATTGCGTTTTTTTGTAGATTTTGTTGCTCGGGATTTCTCCAACCCTTCTTCACAGCCATTCCATGTTGCATTGTTTGTGTAGTGTTGAGTTTTATCAATAAAACACAAGTATTTTTGAAGAGATTGAGTCGATGTAATGTTTTCTTTCTTTAGATTTTCATATTCAAATGTCCAAAGGTTTGTTGCAGGTGACATTAGTGTGTTCAAGTTCTTGATGTTTTGGAGTGAATCGTTCAACCTAGATGATATGGGTTATGGTCATTTCAAAGGTTACGGCTAGTTTTAGGTGGTATCTCACTGCACTTGGTGCAGCACTGTGGGGTTCAAACAATTACTCAACAAATTTCAGAGATAAAGAACAAATTTTCTTGTGTATTTTGTTGTCTTCTGAGTCATACTTTTGTATGTACGTATTATGCAATATCTAAATTGTAAAGAATCGGCAAAAATACACAACAGTGCCACGGTGAACGAACCCTGTAGTGCCACACCGGCGCCCCAAGTGCAGGGAGATACCATCTTTAGTGGTCACAGGAAACACATCTTTCGTCACTCCACCCAGGTGTAAAAATGGATACCTGACTTTGGTTGGGGAGGTAGGTGGTGGAAGGAGAAAGATAGGCTCCAAAAGCTATCTTCTTCCCAAATGTCAAGATCGTATCATTTCTGGAACAAGAGATACTGTACATTGAAAAAAAGCGACTATGATAGAATATCCTAATTAATTATGCAAATTTGTCCCCAATTTGCATAATTTGTATTTCATTTTGGTTTATGCCACCTACATACCAAAAAAAACATAAAAATCCGTTATTCCTATCTTGAATTTACCTCTTCGGAACTTTTTTTTTTTTACAAAAATGCCCCTGAAATTCTAAACCTGGTCGCTGGGGGGTCCAAACTTACGTCACGTCTTTCCGAGCTATCTAACGCCCAAAATCGTGTCCATAGCTTGTTCAGAACACTAGATATAAAAACTGGAAGGTCCACTGCAGTACCAAGAGAAGCCGCTCGGGGCCCAAAGTCTAATCATTTCCAGTATTCGTCACATCCCACTAACACACCACGTATGAAAGCAATCCATTCAGAGTTCATCTTGTTCACAGACAGACAAACGCTACTGCAAATATAACCTTCATTACTATTTCATGGGGATGGGCCGTAGTGGCGGGTGGGAGTGAGGTGCTGCACCGAGCCGATCCGGTTTCTGAATCGATTTGGTCTGGGTCCCCCGGTGGGCGATGTATCAGTGGATTGGAGCCTTAGGGCATAGACTGAAGGAACAAAGTACATAGTACTTAGTACTCGAAAAGACAGCATATGAATATTTTTTTGTCAAAAGAGTATGCACCGAAATGTTAGTTGTGCATCCCTTTCTGATAACCAGATCTCATTGATCATCCCTCGTATCGTGCCTTCTTTGATGAAGTGTCTAAAGTTGTTTTTACCTTTGCCAGAATGGCTAAGGTTATGTTTTAAGCGTGTTTGTGTGTGTGTGTGTGTGTGTCAACATCATAACTCGTGAAGACTTGGATGGATCCTGATGATATTTGGTAGGTGGGTAGGGGTCGGGAAAACAAAGGTCAAGTTCGATAATGGACCCCCTAGCGGCTTGATAATGATAACCTCATTTGCATAATTAATGAGAAAATATGAACGTGTTTATGGCTCGTCTCGATTTTTGGTATATAGATAGCCTAAGTGAAGACGTATATAATGTGATACTTATTATGCAAATTAACAGCTAATTTGCATAATAGATTAGAAAAGTTTTGAGAAAGAGGGAAGAGAGTAAGAGGTGTATTTACATGTAAAGACTTTGAAAGAGAATAAGTCAAGAATGGATCATAGGATCATCACAATTTTTGGTATGCAGATAGCTTAAGTAATGTTTGATACAATTTGATATCAATTAATTGTAACTTGGGATATGATTTGCATAATCAATCCCAAAATTTTTGTAAACCAACTCCAAGCATATAATTGTAAAATAAAATGAAATGAGTAGCGCATTTGTCTACGGACATCATTCTACATAACAAACCTGGTTTATTTGGCAAAGGTATGTGTTCGTGGAACTCTAGTTGACACTATTTTTTCGTGTATTTTACAATTGGAAGTAATGATTACATATGGCGTGCCGACCTACGCCCGAGTACAATGCCTGTCATGCCTTGCGACTAGTGTAGGTCATAACCTCGTGATGAGTCATCGGAAACAACTTCTTTCACTTTCGTACCCTTGCCAGTCTGTGAAGTCTCAACAACGTCTACACCCTTTCAAGACTCATAAGAGCTGTATTTTCCAAGAATTCTAACTCACGAGACCTGTCGAAGATCAGGTACGTACTTTCATGTACCATGGGATGTAAATTATGTACAAGGAAATTGATATTTGTCCTCAAGTTTTGAAGTTTTTATTTGTGGCTTTGCATAATGTATAATACTTGAGGCGCTTGCATGGGAAGTAGTGTTCACGGAACGTATTATGTGATTTCTTCACATACTTGACTGACAGCAAATTTTAGAAATCCGGGTTTATATATTAGTGATCTTGTTCGTTTGTGTGCTATTTAGAATTCTAATTGTATCAATTTTAAGAACCGAATTGGAATGAGGAAGTCAAGGCACCGTAGCGGAAGTCGACAGAGCGTTGCAACAACGTATTGCTGAACCACTTTCAGTCTAAATGTAGTAGTGTAACGACATATCGAAACCGGCAGTTCCTCTGCAGTACTTCATTAAGTTGCTAGGGGGCCCATAATCCAACATGTTCATGAACGGATTCCTAACCCAAAGCAGCAGAAGCTCTTGTCACCCAGCGTTCTGTCAATGATTAGCTTAGACCCAAAGGTTATGTTTTCGGTGCCATAGTTGGGCGATACTCTGTGATACTTATGACCCCCTCCTGCAAAAGCGGTGTGTTCCTGACGTCACTGCTGGAGATAGAAGGGTCATTCTGTGAACAAGGTCAACGGAGATTGACCGAAAATTTATAAGCGTTAGTCCCTATAGTTCAATTCAGTGTTGGAATGAAAAGTGCTAGCATTTTGCTATAATGTATTCTCACAACACAGATGAACTAAGTGACTAGAGTTTGTTTTCTACCCAGAGAGATGGCGGACCAAGAAAAGTTGTTGCCGGAAGGAAAAGAGTGGCGTCTGCAGAATGTGCTGTGGAATAACGAGTGAGCCGAATACTTCTTCAAACTATTACAGCTTCTGAATCTCTTAATAAACTTAACACAACATGTTCTAAAAACATTCGATGTTCAATAACATCAGCGTGCAGATTTTGCACAAAGGTCTATGTTCATTGAATGCGTTATGGCTCATTGTAATCAACAAATGTTGAATTTTGGTGACATAAGCACTTAAAAGATATATTCAAAATGATTCATGTACGGATTAGGTCCCAATTGCACCGGTGTCCGTCAGGTATGTAGCGCCGGCTGGGCTCCGAAGGCACAAATTTGTCCCGGTGGCTTGCCGGATACCGGGGCGTACCCCTCGGTGTTCCCAACGGCTACTAACCTGGAATCCAGTCTACTGCTGGCTGGGCCTACCGTACTTAGTGCAGGCTTTGTACGGGGCCAGGGAAGCTCCCAGCCGCTTAGGTAACCGGCCACACCCGGTAGAATTTTCACGGGGTTAGACTTAGCCCAGTGGGAGTTAATTTGCCAGGGAGTTAATTTGCCCGCCAGCAGTAGACTGGGGAATAGTTAATAGGAACAGTTCTCGGCGCGGCGATCCCCGCGCCGTTTCTAACCAATAGTGTTACGAGAACCCAATCAACTTGCCGCGCCTTGATTGGTGCGCGCAGCACGCGGTAAATCCGCCTTGTCAAACCCTGACATGATTACCATATCAACATGGCCGACTCGGGGGAGCCTGACACACGCGCACGGCTGCTCTGGAAAATGCCTTTTTCCAGGGCTCTGTTGTTGTTTGAAGGGGTCGATAGCTTTAAAGATAAGCAGAAGGAAGTTTTGTGGTTGTTTCTGCATGGAAAGGATGTCATGGCTCTCCTCCTCATTGATCTACCAAGCTGACCCACGGGCCGCGGGACATAACTGTTGACATCACTCGAGTGTCCAGATGGACTGAAGTCCGCGAACTTTCCCACTCTATAGAGACTGTTCTGTCCCCTCTGGTCGCCCTGATCAGAGACCAGGTCAAAGAAGCCAGATGACTTGGGGTATCAGTTGGCGACGCTACTCCCAGTGAGAATTAGAGGCGTGCAGATTGGGAGGTTTCAGCTCGTTTTGAGACGTGGGTCATGACTTGTTGTTGTTCCATATCACTTATTCAAATGACATTCAACTGGTCTCTCTACGTTGTTTATAAAGTACCATTAGGTTATATCTAAAGAAGAAAAAACACTACATACATCTGTGATTACCTTTCACACAGTCATAGAAAAACGTTGATATTTTGTCTGTCTCCAGATCCATTTCTCTTCATGAATAAAACTTAGTCTTACCAAGGAGTCTTACGTTGCATACAGGAACTTCCAATATCCATTGTTCATGTTCTTTTCTCACATTTCGTTTAAAAAAAAGACTACAATGTTATTTAGTCAGTTGTGACATTTATTCTGGCTTACTAGGATCCCAAAACCGCCCGATTGTAGTGCAGATACGAAAGTGATATGATTACATCACGGCAAGCAGGCCATGAATATGTAACAAGGCAGTAGTGGATTCGCCAGCGCATGGCGCGCTCAGGCCAATTGTGCCGTGTGCTGAGGGACTCCCGTGGTGTAGGAAGCCTTATCGCAAATCTGATCTCGAGGAAATTTAAACAAGGATCTCCCCAGTCTACTGCTGGCGGGCAAATTAACTCCCACTAGTCTAACCCCGTGAAAATTCTACCGGGTGTGGTCGGTTACCTAAGCGGCTGGGAGCTTCCCTGGCCCCGTACAAAGCCTGCACTAAGTACGGTAGGCCCAGCCAGCAGTAGACTGGATTCCAGGTTAAACGGCTACGTCACGGTAGTCTCTACCAGACTCCGGATCGCTGGAAAATCGTAGTATATGGAACAAATAGAGAGGAATATAACCAGCCAGGGAACAGTTCGCGATCCTAGTGGATCGCGTGCTGTTCCCTGGCCGGTTATATTCCTCTGGCCGGCTTACTCCTTTATTTGTTCCATTTCTACGATTTTTCCAGCGATCCGGAGTCTGGTGGAGACTAACGTCACGGTGTCTACCTGTTATCGGGTCCCGATTTCATTTTAAGTCCGACTGTAATTCAACCCCGGGCCAGGACGGGCCCCAAAATAGTCCGGGAGCAGCAAGGTCATCTGGGGTCATTGCACCAAAACGAGAAAATGGTATGAAAATCCAAAATGGCCGCCAGATCTAGAAAATGGTGTATTATTGACCTAAGCCTTAACCTTGTCCAATAGCCGGTGCAAATTTAACATTCAAAAGTTTACGACCGTTAACATCACTGTTCATCTTCAGAGAACGAGAGAGACGGAAGCAGATCGTAGCCGGGTACAAACCCCCCGCCAACTCATCCGTGAGTCAGGTAAACATCCAACTGTACGGCCAGGTGGGTTCTGGGAAGTCCAGTTTCCTCAACACCATCAACTCCATCTACAAGGGCCGCGTCTCTGCTCAGGCAATGACGGGGAACCAGCCCACTAGCCTCACTAGGAAGGTATGTTTTAGAAATTACCTTCGCCAAGAAGTTTTCGGGCGTGTGTATGATTGTCTGTTAGTGAACAGCATAGATCAAGAAGTCGTGGCTAGCTTGATATATTGATGATGTGATGTCACTCTAACGGCTTCCTGTAGTACTGCAGCAGAACGTCCGGTCTTGATATAAGGTACAGATACTAGAAGAATGATGTGTCATACAAATTCTATCCACCAAATCAGTACCGTCCGTATGAGGTGCGTGTTGAGCTGGATGGGGAGGCCCTGTGCTCCTGTCTGTGTGACACCATGGGGCAGGAGGAGGCGAACAGTGTAACTCTCTGTAACACTTTATAACCGTAACTCTTTGTAGCACTGCGTAACTGTAACTGCAACTCTCCCGTCAGTACCGTCCGTATGAGGTGCGTGCAGAGCCGGATGGGGAGGCTCTGTGCTTCCGTCTGTGTGACACCATGGGGCTGGAGGAGGCGAACACCGGGCTGCATCTGGACGATCTGTCCTACCTGCTGGATGGGAACGTACCGGACGGATATCAAGTGAGCATCTTCCAGATTTGATGGATAAATAGATATTCAAAGCCCTCTCTTTTGTACTCTTTCCAGCCTTAACTATTAGATAGATAGATAGATAGATAGATGTATACCTTTACAGAAAGGAATTTTGCTCTGTTTCTTCTGCTTGTTCTTCCTATTCTTCTTGGCCTGGACCAGACAACTGTCACCATAGTTACTAACAAAGAAGCAGACACCATGTGGCGTTCAATTACACTATGTAGCAAGTGGCAGGGCAGAGCTGGAGGGGCTGGTCACCAAGTACACGAATACCTTTGAATAAGAAAAAAACAGTACAGTCGTTTGTTAGGCTAGACCATGTGAAGGTAAAACATTATTCTCTTGAAGATATTAACTTTCTAATCATAATATGATATAATATAATACATGATATGATATAATATATCACCTATTTCTTCCTCCGTCACCAAACACCCACACGCACACAAACAGTTCAACGCAGACGTTAGAATCTCCCCGGCCACCCCCGGCTTTAAGAGCACCGCCAGTTTGAAGGATCGCACCCATTGCGTGGTGCTGGTTATGGACGCCGGCAAAATCAGCGTCATACCACAGGACACCGTCGACAAGCTTAAAGCCATCTACAGAAAGGCACTGGATCGGGGTAAGAAAGATCTTGATCCAAATTGTTTTCAACGGTGTCCGTCTATTGACTGTTTTATTATACAAAAATGTGTTATGTATGTAGGTACCTTTGATGAGGACCAATGTAATTGTATGCTAATTCGGCAACATTGAGCTTGATTTGCATAGTTTTAAAATACGGAAAATACATTGCCACGAAAAAGTGTGCTAAATGACAGGAAGTTCATACTTATTACACATGTAACACAGGCGTTTGGCATAGACCTCTAGATTACGTCAAAGGCCCTACCATTACGCCACTGTATTGTGTCAATGAGTGTTTTGATCCTTCTTTTTCCCCCCAGAAATCCCCACAGTGATCTTGCTGACTAAGATAGACAAGGCGTGCGAACATGTTGCCGACGACCTTTCCCTGGTGTTCCGCAGTAAGTTCATTCTTGAGAAGGTGAGTTTGATACGTCATTGCCTCTGGGTGCGTAGGTTTTCTGTCTTTGATGTGCCTGTATGGGTGTGTGTTCTTTTGTGTTTGTAGTCATTGTCTGTCTGGATGGTTGTGTTCTTGAGTGTGCGTAGTTACTTTCGCACACTGTGGCATAAAGTGATGGGAAGATGGTGGGGGCCATCGCAGACTTGCGGGCGTGACAGGAAGTAATGTTCAGAGGTGGTAGAACTTGTCGTGACATGACAGACATTCCAGGTCATGGGGTAAATGGAAGAGTCCATTAATACACGGGGAAGTCTTGTTTATGTCTGTGCTTTTACAGTTTTCTATTTTGTACGTGTTTGTCATGCTCACCGTATAGTGAACGCATACGGACAGATACGGACACACACGCACACTCACCCGCACACATACACACAGAGATACACACAGACAGACAGACATGCACTCAGACAGACATGCACACAGGGGCACGTGAGCACACACACAAACACACACACACACACACGCACGTACACAGAGGGGGAGAGAGCGGTTACACAAATACATTAAAATACACAAATACAAAATAAATATTAATCGTTACATGGACTGCAAATCGTAAAGGTCAACAACCAACTTTGTCTTAAATCTCCACCCACCCCAGGTGGAAGAAGTGAGTGCGAAGTTCGGCCCATCGGAGACGCACATCTTCCCCGTACAGAACTACTCCCGACAGTCCTCCCTGGACAACAAGATCGACATCCTGGCTCTGGAGGCCATGGCACAGATTCTCGGCTTCGCGGGCGACTTCCTGCAAAACAACCTCGCCAAACCTGTTATGTAACAAGCATCATCATATAGTTAGGCGCCGCGGACCAATCAGAAGGCCCCGTTCCATGTTTGTTATGACGCCATAACACATAGATTCCGGCCAGCCCGGTGTGAATCGCTCCTTCTGATTGGTCGAAACCATATGTTGTCGGTATTTGAAACCACGTAGTTCGCTGCGCTCACTCGGTCGTTTCATTTGGTGGATATAGCAAAGGACCAGGCGTTATTACACCATATTATACACCTCAGGAGGGCCATTAACCCTTAATTCTCTTGTACTCCTTCTAATTTCTCCAGGTGTTTGCTTTGTATTGTAACGTTATACACGGTAAGGCCTACGTCACATTTTCAAACCGGTGTGACAGCGATCTCGCCCCCCCCCCGGTGACCTCGCCCCCCCCCCCGCCCTCCCCGGCTAGTGATCTCGCCCCCCCTATCTCGCCCCCCTTTAGCGATTTCGCCCCCCCCAAAAAAACGGGTTTACATAACATTCTAGAAGTTGATTGGTATAAATCACAAAATACATTTTCAGAATGATATAAGTACACGAGTCTGATACATAACTCCATCCATAGTATAAATATTAACGTAATTACATGATGATAAGACAGTTGTGTTTTTGTAGCATTTCGCAACAGGTATATGAACTTGCGCGTAGTTAGCGTTTATAATAAGAAACTATTATTCACTTTTTTTTGTTAGTGCTTTGGAAATGTTTCCTGCACAAATAGAAAATACTGTAACAAATTAAAAACATGTAGCTGACTTATTCCCTGCCGTAGATGGTGTTGATTTATACGTTCGCGATAGCTCCGTCTTTTTCCTCAAAAAAGTGTCTTTTTCATTTCAATGGATTGTTTGCATCGAACCATATAGTATCGACTTTTGAGGTATAACATCTTCAGGTAAAGAGGTGCCATATAGGTGCCAGATAGCACACCATATACGTTACTCCCCAGGTGCAGCATAGTACCAGGTAGCGAGCCTAATATGTAGTTGCTCTTGAGAACCCTCCGAAAAGCAATGTGGGACGAAAACACTGGTGGGTATGGGGGGGGGGGGGGGGGGCGAAAACGCTAAAGGGGGGCGAAAACACCAGTGATCTCGCCCCTCCCCTCGTGAGAACACCGGACGTCTTACTCACGAAAATGTCATTTAGAGCTCGTAGACTAGTCTTCCAATCGATTGTCGCCTAATGTGAGGGAGGTATAAGCGAGGCTCAGGCGATTGCCGTAGAATCGTCGTCCGATTGATTTTCTTCAAATGTGATAGCTAATTAGAAAGAATGGGAAAAGATTATTGAGCTAAGGAATGAGGATTTGTTTTGAAGACTATATACAGCAGTCATTGAGAGAGTTCCATAGTTTGGCAGTCCGAGAAAAAAAACATTGCCCTAAAAAATGCATATGTTTCTGTTGTAATTTTCATCCGTGCCAGGTCAAATTGCTGAGTCATTTCGGTGACCACCATGAAAAGAAGTCCAACTTAAATAAGTTGTATCTATTAACAGACTGGGTTTACCGAGTTGTTGTCTTCTACTGGACAAAGCGTAGAAATAAGGTATTATAAACATAAAGAAAATGTTTAGCTTATCAGTTGAATTTTAAGCGAGTACAACGGAAAGAGAATATTGGTAATGAATGATACCTTCTCTTCTCACGCATACTACCGAGCTGGTACCAGTCTGTTCACCTGCTCGTAACTTTAGGCATGTCCAGATCTGTGCACGTAAAACTAACACTGTTGATTACTTCGGTGTTGCAGACGGCATTTCCTCATGAGAAGCAAAAAAGGGCGAATTGCATGCTTCTGTTTGCATTTGCCTAGAGTCCAGTTTTGTTAGTGTTGGTCAGTTCGCAACAGCCTCATAAGTTAGAGAATGTAGCGGCTGTTGGCAGCGGAACAAAACACTTTTTCTTTGCTAATTCAAGATTATTCTTAGATTTTCATCATTGTTAGTAATAGTTTATTCTTGCAGGGAGTGAATTTCGGAAAGGTCTATTCTATTACCGGATGGTTTCAGAGTTGCTTCTTTTCGCGTAGATTCGGAGTGACCAAGTTCGGACGGCGAAGTTGTTTGTGTTGTTAATTGTTGTTAGCGAGGCCCAATAGCCACACACATGTCGTGCTTTGAACAATTTTTGCTATGTGAGCGAGAAACACAACAGAGCACAAACACAACCGTGATAGCTGAAGAATGCCCCTCGTATAGCCTCGGCTCAGGCTGACAGCGAATGAAAAACTAACGCATTACAGGGCGTTCAATCAGCTGTGATATGCTGCTGCCGTGAAGCCTACTGAAGAGGCTACCATTCTTTCATACCATGAAGACAGGGGATACGAGCACAGTGCACGCGATTGTGAATATTTGCACCCAGTAGTTTACATAAAGGACGGTACGTACAGAGTAGCTGTACACTGTAGAACACAAAGCTGCGGGAGTGCTGAGAAGAATGGACAACCTAAAACTCATCCGAACATCACTGATGTTCCTGTTGGGTCTGTGTCACTGTCTGCCAGGTGTTTTTTCACTACCTGGTAAGCAGACTAGTTACCCATATCCGTATTACTTCCAAAATTGCATATTTCTTATTTTCCTCTTTCTTCTTGTGTATATATTACTATATGTACTAAGTATATATTACTATATGTACTAAGCTACCTGTGGGCGAAAGAACCTGTAACCATTGTATGGCAAAACCGGTGGAAGACGAAATACATTTTATTTCTAACTGCCTCTCTAACGATCAGGAAAGAAATGAGTTATTTGAAGAGGCATGCAAATTCCACAAAAATTTCCAAACGCTTACCGATGAAAGCAAAACTATAACGCTGTTAACGTCACATAACCCACGCATCATAGAAAAAGTGGGACACTTCGTCTTCCACTGCTTCCAGAAAAGAAGTCAAACCCTAAATACGTAGATTGTAGCTCTCAGCAGTTCATACCATTGATAGAATAGTCACTCGTTTACACTTGTCACCATTGTTATCTATACCAAAGTATTTCATTTTATACATGTTTATTATATTTTCTGTATGTTTCATGTTGCAATTAGCCCTCGGGCAAGAACTTGCAAATAAAATTCCTTATATTTTGCTTTGAAAGAAGCTAACCTTACTGAGGTTGTGAAAACATTGTGACACCTAATTAAGAATATTTTCCTAAGTATTTTTTAATATAGTATTTGTCATGAAACAAGATTATTCTTCTAAATGCTCTAATATTTTCTTTAACATGACAGGAAGTTAATCTTTAGACAAACAAAGCAAGTAATTTAGATTTAGACTCTTGAAATTCTCGAAAGTGTAAATTCGTTCGACTAATAGTTCCTTAACTTAAAATTAAGAAAATATATGTTGTTGTTAGATTAAACAGGAACATTTTTATTCCTTCTTGAAATTCTTGATACACGAAAATGTCTCGACGGGTTAAGTAAGTGCAGTAAAACAGGAAAAAACAAGTGGTAGTGTGAACTTTGAAACAGTCAACCCTGTATCAGCGGCCACCTTTGTATAGGTCTAATTTATTGTCCTGGAGAAAGGCACAGAATTTCAAAAACACAGAAGAATTGAACAAGAAGTTTTGGTATGAAACTCTACCCTGTTGGTCGGGAATCATTGATTAAATATTGCACAGTGATTAAGAAAAAAACATTTTAGTTGTGAGACTGTGATAGTATATACTTGCGAGGAAAGTGCATCTAAATGTAACCATAAGGTGCAGGTACAAGAGAAGTTTTTTTAGCTTAAGATAGTGCACAGTGATTGAGAAAAGTTCTGTCAAGAATCGCCCGTCGAACTCTATTCCTCATACGTGATGCTAGTTGCATACATACCTCCATGAAACATTAATAGAAAGACTGTTACTTGCAGGTGGCTGGGTGGAGACCGACCCGACATGGGTGACACCGGACCTATGGGAGGGGGGTGACGGACTCCGATGGGATGCCGGGTATGTCTTGGACTCCAACATCCAGACGGCTTGGAGACGTGGAGACGAGGACGCCACTTGGCAGCTGACGTTTGATCTGCAGAAGTCCCTGACGCTCTCCAGAATTCGCATTTGGTCTATGCGTGAACTCTCGGTACATCTAGGCCATAACATGGACGCTACAGTCATGGTTATGACAGGACAACAATGGACCACTGTGGCACACAACACTCACTTCAGGGGTGACAAAGATTTGTCTAACACACTCTATCTGAAAGAAATGGACCTGACTGGACTCCTCACCACAGGACAGCTTTGGCGCCTGGAGTTTCCGAATGAGTATCGTAGACCAATCGGTGAGGTCAAGTTTTTCCAAGGTGAGTGCTCAGTACTACAGTCAAACCTGCCCGAGCGACCACCTCTTCTCAGCGACCACCTGGCCATTTCGACCGCTTTTTCTCGGTCCCGATTTATTTTCCCATTGACGTAAGCATTAAGCGACCTTTCCTCAACGACCACCTGGCCAACGCGACCGCGACCGCCCAAATTGGGACCCATAACGACCGCAACATTTTCAAAATTGTGGTTTTCATCGATTTTTAATTATAACTAGCGCGATTTTGTGCCGAAATCGGCCACTTTGCGTCGGATTTTGGGGTTAAATTTACAGTTTATAGTGTGCGTGTTGTAGTTGACATTAAAGACCTCTCTTCTTTGCGTGCGTGCAGTGTGCTTGCTATTTGCCATTAAACACAACGGAAACCATTTATACTTTGCATCGGGAATGTTTTGAGTCGATACTCTTCTCAGCGACCACCTGTCCAAATCGACCGCTTTTTTCCGGTCCCCCGAGCGGTCGTCTTGGACAGGTTTGACTGTACTTAAGAATAAGATAGTATCTCACTCGTCTGCGCATGTCAGACATTTTTTAATACCTTCGTCACGAAGGTTATATTTTGGGTAGCGTTACGTTTGTGTTTAATTGTTTATGTGTAGATACAGGCATAGATGGATTGTACTGATATTTGGTTTGACCTACCTAGTCTTGATAAGACCCAGAAACGATTAGATTTGGGGACCCTAGCGGCTTGTTGCGGTACTACAGCGGATCTTCCGGGTTTGATATCTCGTGTTCCGGACACGCTGTGATCATGGTCTTCAAGTGGCAGATAGCTCTTGGGGCTGAGAGTAAGTTGTATAGGCTTAAGCTTGGACCCCTAGTTAGACTGGATACGGCAATACAGCAAGTTACAATACAAAATAGAAATCCCAAGGATACACAAAACAATGGTCTATTCTCTACAAAGAAATCTGTTTTGTGGAGTATTCGACTTCCCTTAATGTTTTAAAATCCTACAAGGCTGACTGCCTCCGTACGATTGACTGTGAAACTTGGTAGACATTACTATAGACTCTACTTCAGTATTGTTATTTTCCTCGACGGGTAAGCCCTAAAACGTGTGGATGCCTGATCATGTAATCAGTTCATGATCATTTTACAATAGATCCAACATCCGGTCTGCTGTTTTTTTTTTTAGGTTCGGTTTTTCTGGACCGGTCAAATAAGAAAAAAACGGGTTTGCACCGGTACACCGAAATTACCCACTTCGTCTATATGCGGGTCCTTTTATATTAGTAATAGGATTTACTTATAACATCATACAAAGGATAAAATGACTCTCGTCTTCTACAGCATTTAAGGGGTAATAATTATAAATCCTCTCAGACACAGGTAGTTTTATGTATGTCCCCTTAGTCCTGTGTATTTTCTTTTGTTCGCCCAGCTTGCTCCGGAGTTGAGAGGACGGTGTGTACAGATGATAACTGTGACGTCTATGAGGTGATCTGTGACGGCATAGTGGACTGTGACGACGGGAGCGATGAAGAAAACTGCGGTAATTCACTGCCAAAAATGCCTTTTCTTATTTATCTTGCTTTGCTTCCTCACAGAAAATATATCTTCCTGGAAGAGAATTATTCTGTCCCAAAAAATTTTAGAAAAATGTGCTTGTCACGGAAAATTTATCTTCCAGAAAGAAAATTATTCTGTTCCCAAGAAATCTTAGAAAAAATGTGCTTGTCCATGTGGCAAGCAAATATAGCAAAGTATTCCCAGAAATGTTTTTCTTGTTTATCTTGTTTTGCTTCCTTACAAAAAATTTATCTTCCAGGAAAAAAGTCCTGTCATATTTGGAGAATGAGAATAAAAATAAAATACAAAAGCGAGAATTTCTAGAAATTCTTCCTTGCATAACAAGAAGGTTTTGCTTAAGTGTCTAGAAAAATTTTGTAGTTTCTCGATTTGCTTGAATTTTATTCTACATTTTCTCCCTGCAAGAATATTTTTTTCAAATAAGAATTGAGTTAAGGAAAACAAGATAAAATCATTTTTGGTAGGTAAGGCAAACATGTCTCGCTGCGACTGGCGAATTCGTTAGGCGAGTTGCAAGTTTTTCGCCATTTTTTGTAGGAGACCGGTCAGGCTTACAGACAGCTTTACGCCCGGGATTTCACATCCCATGTTTTGTTTCCTAATATAAATCAAAAATATCTTTATTGGAAATAGTAATAATACCATTGCAGTATGAAGTGACCGCTCTTGTTGCAACTGGCGATATATCGATGCTACTTGTTTTGGTCCGTTCAAAAAATTTTGCAAATTAAACCTTTTTGAAAATTGTAAAATAAACGCGATGTCAGACAAGCAATTTGGACCAGTTAATGAACAGACACAACTCCATGAGATAGTCGCCTAACCCCCGTACGTCTTTATCTAGCGATTTGTGCGTTTTTCATAAAATATTGATGCAAATTTAATAAATTTTTTGTTACTACTTAGGCACCCCTGACCATCGAATAGGGCTTTATTGTATGTCTAGAAATAACTATCTACGTAAACGGACCAGTAGTGTAGAAACCTTGTCACCGATCCTCTGACTTGTCTCCTTGAATGTAGATAAAGAGATCTGTCCGAGTGGAGCCGCCATCAACAAGGCAGAAGTGTGTGACGGTACAGACGACTGTGGAGACAATACAGACGAGCAGAACTGCTGTGAGTATGGGCACATGTGTTTCTTTCTATTTCTTTGCCTTTCTCTTGGTCTTGTAGATTCTCTAAGTTGAGCCAGGTGCAGTTTTTCTCACTTTCATGCGTTTGATCTTCAAATTTCCCAAGTTCAGTTGTAGGTACCTATTTTTATACATATGTTTTAACTTTTATCTTAATATTGAGTTTGTAAATATTTTAGATACAGAATCTAAAGAAAAAAATAAATTAGATTTTGTTCGTGTAATTTATCAAGCCTGTATACCTACTGTAGTTGTTTTATATAAAGCAATAAATGAAAGTGTAATTTTGATGGAAGATAGGAAAACATATTTTTTTGCTTCCCTTCTGTTTCTTTCATCTTCTCCTATCAAGAGCACATCATAACTTAGAGCTGCGTTAGCATATGTACGCTCTATATAATATTACAAGGCTAGACTATAGCTAGATACAATAGTATAATCATCTTAATGCCCTGGTCCCGAAACTAAGTAAATGTAGTTCTCTTTTTGCTCACTCACAATACTATCACTGATTGGATATATTATTGTGTGCGAGTTGCTTGAAAGAAGGGGAAATATTCTGCAATTATTCCTGTAGCCTTTCAGTTGCGTGAAAACCATGGCTGTCGCTTTTGTGTAATTGCTACAATTTCAACAAGTACAATAAAAAAAGACAAATATAATGTGCTTTGTGTTCAAATATAATGTGCTTTGTGTTTAACCTCTCCCACTTGAGTTAATGTTTTATGCCTTTAACTACAAAGTTTTTTTGAAAAAGAAGATATGTTAAAAAACGAATTGCTTTTGCTTAATTTTGCGCTTATATTTCATACAGGCGATCGGCAAGGTAGACTGGCCTGCAGCAATGGACAGTGTATAGATTCACAGAAAATGTGTGCCGAAACTCACATCCCCTGCTTTGGTGAACCGAAAGGACAATATGCTAGATGTGACGACGTGGGGGATTGTTTGGATGGCAGTGACGAGTCCTGCTGTAAGTAAACTGGCTGTGATGTTAGTAGGCGGTTAGCTTGAAAGTTATCTGTGTTGGTAGAAGTCATTATTGAACTAGTTAAACTGTAATTACCAACACAAAAATAGGACTGGAGTTGATTGAGAAAACTCCGTGTCTACTTCATTAATGTTATACCTAACAAAAGACATTCAATTTTCAATTAAAAATGCACAGATTTAGACATTTCTAGAGAAAGAGAAAGACAGACAGGCAGGCAGACAGAGACAGACAGAGAGAGAGACAGTTAGAGACACGGAGAAACAGACAAAGAGACAGACAGATAGACAGAGACACGGAGAGAGACAGACAGGCAGCGAGAGAGACAGACAGAAAGAAAGACAGAGAGAGACAAAGAGACAGAGAGGCAGACAGAGAGATAGTTGAATGTTCATATATGCATACGTTGTGGCTCAACAGTGCCCATTTGTTCTCCAGCACCCTCTGCCTGTGACAATGGAGCCATGTTCCACCAGCTGTCTCGGTGTGACGGCAGAAACGACTGTGGGGACAACAGTGACGAGCAGAACTGTGGTACGTACGGTTTATTTTGGAGTTAAAAAATTGAACATCAAGCTAGCCCATACTTTCTGTGCCTACTATAAAGCATGAAAAAATGCGATTTTACGAGCACCTTCTTTTGTAAACAACATTTACAATGTAACATTATATGTCCACAGTCTGTTACTATACACATGACAGAGGGACAAGCTACCGGGGCCTTGCAAACCGGGACAACACCTGTCAGTTCTGGACATCTCAGTACCCCCACGCCCATAGCCACACTCCACAGGCCTACCCATCGGCAGGGCTGGAGAGGAACTACTGCCGGAACCCGGACGGGAAGGACAGGCCGTGGTGCTACACAAACAACCCGCTCATCAGGTGGATGTACTGCGATGATGTCTTCGCCTGTGATGGTAAATTTAACGTTTTTATTCTTCATCGTTGACGAATACAAGTTCGCCAACTCCTTTCACCACCTTTCACCTCCCGAGCCAAGGACAATAACACATATTTAACCTGGTCGTGTTAATTACCTCCATGAAATGTCATGGAGGTTATATTTTCTGTTATGTGTTTCTGTCTGTGTACAAGAATACTCAAGAACGGCTGGATGAATTGGTTTCATACTTGTTGTGTTGGTGGGGTGTGATGAAAGCTCGAATCGATGGAATTTTGGGCGCCGTATCTGTCGTTATAATCGATGTAATAATATCAGAAATCACCCCTATATCTGCGATATATTGAAACAGGCATTGTGCTTTAAGTGTTTGTTAATGGGCTTAGCTCCAAGCAGATAGTGAGGTGATTTGTATGACAGCTGTTTGGGGAACCTCGAGTTTTTTTAATATGATAATTAGTTTTATTTATGTCTGCTTAGGATATCATGGAGATGTGAAGCGTAAGTATAATTGTAAAAAGTTGAGGTACATTTAACGGTAATGCTTAACAGGTATGGATGTCTCACATACTGTACTGTTGATTTGAGTGACATGGTGATTAAAATGCCATTAGGTCCTCTCATCTTAGATGGGTTGGGTGTCAGAAGTTTTATGGGCGAAACAGATGTTCTGATTTCGTTACGATAAGGGGCAGTTGTTAGTTGTCTCTTTCGTAGCCAATGGTACTTGTTTTTTAGCAGACGGGGTTGGCGCCAAGTATTCATCTTACAGTTGGTGTAGGGCTGTCAGAGGAAAGTGTGCATCTCGTTTTTGTACCGTGTTAACAGCTGATGTTATGACATATTGGTGGAAAATCAAATCACCATCTGACTAAAGTTGGCCACATCCCTTCTTCTTTCTGAGTTTCCCAACTTCCTCCCACCACACCGCTCTGAGGCACATAGTCGAACCTCAATAATACTGACAACCTTAGACAGTTTAAATGCCAAACATCAAGCTTAAGGAACACCACGCTACCATATGCCGTCGACCTCTTAAACGCACATTACACAATTGAGTGTCATACTTTAATAATTACTAATCAGATGGACATACTCTGTGTCATTAAATAAATACACCACTACTTTCCCATAACATTTATAACCATTACTCTCAAATACAACCGACTATAAACATACATACCATTCACAAAAAAGCAATAAATATTTCATGGAGGTATGAGGTCCCCGAACTCTAGTTACTTAGTACCTTTCCCAACAGCACAGGATCGATAAAATGAACCTTACGACCCATGACCGCAGTGGTCGTAGGGGTCACATAATAGACACTAACAACACCCTTCATCTTAATTTTGGACTTCCAGGCTAATTCCGGACTAACCTTAATCATTTGAAAAACAATTACCCAAATGAATTAACATTTACAAATATCTTATATTAAAATGAAATTTATATGCAGATTGCAATTAGATTTCCCCAGGAACAAAGCCAATTCTGAGGAATTCAGGAGAATTCTCCAGAATTCTGGCTTAGGCTTCCAGATTTCTGAAGAATTGCTCAGAATTCTGGCTCGGATCTGGCTCAGGTTCCCAAAATTCTACAAAATTTTGTTGCGGAATCCGAACCACAATTAATTGGCTTTGTTCCCTGAAAAATCCTATTACAATCTACACATTAGTTATCTTTTAATATACTATATCGTGAATGTTAATTCATTTGCTTATTCGTTTTTCAAATGATCAAGGTCTGTCCGAAATTAACCTGAAAGTCCAAAATTAATCTGGAAGGTGTTTTACACCATTCCAAACTCGCTACGATGCCATATAAAGCTCTCTTGTCATATCTACCTTATATTAATTTTTTTCTCTTCCACATAGAGGAAGAAATTTATCAGCTTCTATAGACATAGCATGATAGGGGCATCAAGATAACAAACATGTTTCAAATCGCACATTCACATAAGCTCGGTATATACGTGACAACTGAAGTATATGTGTTCAAAGTTTTATCTTCCATACGTCCTCCATTTTGTTTTGACTTCAGCTCCACCGACGCGATGCTTCTACGCAGTGGACAAGGGAAGGAGTTACGTAGGGCACACTAACAGGTGAGACTAGTTGGGCATTTTAGGAACCTCCAAACCATCGAAATAAAAACTTTGACATCAAGAAAACACAAAAAAATCTGACGCTAGCCAGGCAACACTTTCGAGAAACTGTAGGATGTTTCCCTTTCAGTAAAATGCTTTTTGTATGGAACAGCATGCAGATTTTACTATCACAAACCTGGTCACAATTGCCTGAACAGCTAATATTCAGTTCATGTGTTGAAGTCACCAGCTGTAAGCTCCTTTTGGCTTAAGACAGAAGAAAAGAAGAAAAAAAAAGAACACAACAGCAAAAACGATGTTTCCCCGTCGGGAACATGATAGTAACGAAAACTACGAGGGCTGATCAATTATTTCGCAGCCACATCAACGAAAAAGATACACAACTCAAATTCCGGGCCATAGTTAACGAGTGCAGCGGGGTATAGGTAACGAGGCTTTCATGAATGCCTACCAAAATTCAACTCGTGGGGATCATTAATATGCATGCGACACCCGTTTAAAGGTATGCTACGTAGTTTTATCTCAGTGCCCACCAGAGTTAGACCCTCCTGTCTGTAAACAACAACTTCCAGGCCTCCAGTAGGCACCCTAGGGGGTGGGGTAATGAGTTCATCATACTCCAGGGTGACTACAGGGGAGAACAATCAAGATCTTCTTCTATGAAAACACTCAATTTTTTTCACTTCAGAATAGGATGTAATCATGCACTGAGTCTATTTTGTAGGGTATCAATAAGCTGAGGTTATATTACCTTCAAAACTGCAAGAAATCTGCCAAAGATCACATTTTACAAAATTATGGTGAAACTGTCATCAGACACCCCACTCTGCAGTCAGGAACACAACAATGTGATGAGCCAGATGTGGGCGTGTTTCTCTAGAAAGCATGGAGATCCATGTAGGATTAAAAGATCACAGATTGTAGACATGTTTGTATGATGCACTAATGTTGTACCTTCTCTTACTGAGCCTTTGTATTCAATGCTAACGGGTAGATTTAGCTTACTTTGTGAAGAAATGGCAGGAAAATCTACTTTTTGTATGGTCCAAACGTTACGTAGCATATCTGTACCTGTATCTATATATAGCCGGTATAACCGCCCTTCGGCGTAGCACACCAGCTTCGCAGGCACGAGGTGCAGCAGCAGCTGTTTATATTACACTGAACGATCCGTCACACCTAACTTTTGCACATCTATCTGCAAGCGTTCTTTAAAACTATCCAGAGAAGATGCCCCTACTGTGCTTGGTGATAACAAGTTCCACTCTACGATAGTTCTGGGAAAATACGAGTTTTTGAACACATCAATCCTAGGTTGGTAACTCTTGTATTTGAAGTCATGGCTGTTTCTTGTTCGTTTTTGAGCTGGTATTAGATACTTATCAGTCGGTACGTCCACCAGTTTATTGGTCATTTTGTACATCATGCAAAGTCTTGACATTTTTCTTCTGTCCTCAAGTGATGTCCACTGCAGATCTGTTTTCATTTTCGTAACACTAGCATCCCTGTTATAGTTGTTTGTACAGAATCTGGCAGCTTGGTTCTGTACCCTTTCAAGTTTATCTTTGGATCCCATACTGTTGCTGCATATTCAAGGCTAGGTCGAACCAGTGATGTGTATGCAAGTGATTTTACCCTGGCTGGGCATGCCCACAAGTTGTGTTTGATCACTCCCAATGTCTGTTTAGCCTTGGTTGTTATTTTGTTAACATGGACACCCCACTTCAGCCCAGTTGTTTACGTAACACCTAGGTATGGGTGGCTTTTCGTGGTTGCTAATGTCTGACCACAAAACTGGTAAGGGGACACATTTGGTGTGCGTTTGTTCGTTATGTGCATGATATAGCACTTATCAGGATTGAACTGTATTAGCCTTTTCCTTTGCCATTCTTCCAGGGTGTTCAGATCTTTCTGAAGAAGTTGCGAGTCATTCTTTGCAGATACCTCTATATATAGCAGACAATCATCGGCGAATAACCTCACACTTGAATCGAGCTGGTCTGGCAAGTCGTTTATGTACAAGAGGAAGAGCAATGGTCCCAGGATAGTCCCTTGCGGAACTCCCAACGCTACTTTAACTGGAGCTGAGGCCTTCCCTTCAACCACTACCGTTTGCTCTCTATTCACCAGGAAAGCCTTTAACCAGTTTAATGTAGTACCTTGAATTCCATAGTACTCCAGTTTTGATATGAGTCTGCTATGTGGGACTTTGTCGAAGGCTTTAGTGAAATCAAGTATTGCTAGATCCACCTGTCTTTTATTGTTCAGTGCCCCAGCTATGTCGTGAACTGTTAAAATAAGCTGTGTTTCTGTGGATCGCTTTGCCCTGAATCCATGCTGGTAGTCTGTGAGTATATTGTGGCCTTCCAAGTGTTTCATGATATGGCTATGGATAGTGTGTTCGAGTAGTTTACAGGAAATACAGGTAAGTGAAACAGGTCTGTAGTTACTGGGGACCGCTCTGTCTCCCCTTTTGATGGCGCATATGTTTGCATCCCTCCAGTCTTGGGGGGTTTCTCCTGTGTCAAGCGATTGTTGGAAAATGTTAGTCAAAACAGGTGCGATTTCACTGGCTGTCATTTTGAGGAACCAAGGAGGTATTTGGTCTGGCTCGGATGCTTTTGATGGATTAAGGCCTTGCAACATTTTTTCTACACCAAAAGTAGAAATTTCTATACGTTCCATTGGAGGGGTGCAGGGGTTTCCAAGAGATGGCACCTCAGTGGTGTCTTCTTCTGTAAATACACTTTTAAACTGTGAACTGAGTGCTTCTGCTTTTTTCTCACTGTCACTTATAATGGTGCTCCCACCTTTAGAGTGGCTACCCCGACAAGGTCTCTCCTCAGGCCTTTTATGTATGACCAGAATGTTTTGGGTTTGTCAGTGATAGCTTCTCCCAGTATGTTTGCCACGTATTTTGAATGTGCTGATCTTATGCTTTTCTGCACTCCTTTTTTTTACCTTATTGTACTTGTTCCAGTCTTCCTCTTGGCAGGTCTTGCCCTGTTCTTTTAGCTTTATTGTAAAGACGTTGCTTCTTCCGACAGTGTCTTCTTAAGTTTCTGTTAAACCAGGGCAAGTTGTATCTGCTTGATGTCATTTTAATAGGAATGTGCTTGTTCATTGTGTACTTCATTTTTCCTTTGAAGTCATCCCATTTCTGTGTCACTGACATCTCTTTTGTTCTCAGGTTAAAGTTTGTTGCATAGTCCTCAAGGTCATTCTTGATAGCCGGCTCGTCAGATTTCGTGCGAATGTACACTTTCCTTTTTGGTTTTTTGTTCTGTTTGGGTGCCAAGTTCACGTCCACTAGAACCATGTCATGGTCACTTATTCCCGGAACTACTGTCGTTTTTTTTCAATTATGTTTGGGTTATTAACTAAGACCAGGTCCAGAATATTACCATTTCTAGTTGGTTCCTGAACTGTTTGGAATAGCCCATGGTTATCCACTAAGTGCAGTAGTTTCTGTGCATGCCCTGTATGGTTCTGAGCGTTGTCTGTTGTGCTGGCATCCCAATTTATACCAGGGGTGTTGAAATCTCCAAGAATGATTACGTTGTCGGAGTTTATCTTAGTTCCCATTTTATTTATAGAGCTGTCAAGCTCACCCAGACTATTGCCTTGGTCCGATGGAGGTCTGTAGTATGTACCAATCATAAGCGGTTTCTTTCCTGCAAGTTGGGTTTGTGTCCAAATGATCTCACAGTCTGTGTCCAGATCCGGTCTGTGGGTGACAATCAAATCATCCCTGTTTGCCTGAAATACACCACCTCCTGGGCCAGTTTGTCCGTCTTTACGGTGTACTATATAGCTGTCAGGGAATATTTCACTGCTTGATATGTTTTCATTGAGCCATGACTCAGTGCCCGCTACTATGTCTGGTTTATAAGTGTCAATCACAGTTGCCAATTCAGCAGGTTTGTTTCTAACACTCTGACAGTTTACCAGCAGGAGTTTAGCCTTGCTCTTTTTGTGGCCATTACCTCTAGTGTGAGTTTTCCCCTGCTTTGATCTAAGTGGAGTGGATGTGGCCGTTGGTGTGTCACCTCGCAAACTTGTGCTGGCGTTCAGCGTATCAAATGAATTTACCGAATGAAAGCTGTCATCGGTGATGTCGAACATGTCTGATGCAAAGTTTGGTATGCCGCAGTCACAGCATATCCATGGGTATGATCGGTGGGTTTCTAATACAGTGCATACCTGAGAGCAAAGCTCAATACAGTCCTTATGATACCACATATTGCAGTCATCACAACAAATAGCAGCATGCTTATTCTGTATTGCTTTATTACAGCTCCCACAGGGAAACTTAGGTGGTCTAGGCCCTGGGTTGATCTCAACATCTCCACTTAGGAGCAAGATCATAATCAGTGACAACTTTGTGCTTTTATTGTGCATCATTGTTTTCTTGTGACTGAAAGGAGTCCCATTCATCCCACTATGTTTAATCATGAAGGCAAACGTGGCCCAGTCAGAGGTGCAGTCAGTTCTGAATGTGCATGTAACATGTACTTCTTTCATCTCCTGTTTATCTTTTGGCTGTGACCCTGGCTGAGCCTTGCCAAGCATCAGGCAAAGGGCCAGGAATATGCATAGTACATTTATATACGGTAACCGTATCTCTGTACAGGGCAGGAGACCGTGTGTGTCAGAGATGGGACTCCCAGTCCCCTCACAGCCATCCCAACATAACAGGCTCTTTTATTGATACACGTGTATACACCGTATATCTACAGGGCAGGAGACCGGGTATGTCAGAGATGGGACTCCTAGTCCCCCTACAGCAATCCGCACACACCGCACTAGCAGGCTCTTCACACGTTATATACCATATATCTGTACAGGGCAGGACACCGGGTGTGTCAGAGATGGGATTCCCAGTCCCCCCCACAGCCATCCTCACACACCAAAGTCTCTTTACACGTTTATATACCGTATATCTGTACAGGGCAGGGGACCGGGTGTGTCAGAGATGGGACTCCCAATATCCCCACAGCCAACCCCACACATCATAGACTCTTTACACGTTTATATACCGTATATCTGTACAGGACAGGAGACCGGGTGTGTCAGAGATGGGACTCCCAATATCCCCACAGCCAACCCCACACATCATAGACTCTTTACACGTTTATATACCGTATGTCTGTACAGGGCAGGAGACCGGGTGTGTCAGAGATGGGACTCCCAGTCCCCCCACAGCCATCCCCACACACCACAGGCTCATCCTGATGCAGGCCTGGAGGAGAACTTCTGCCGTAACCCTGACAACAAGGAGCGGCCCTGGTGCTACACCACGGATGAGTCGCAGAGGTGGAACTACTGTGAGGTGATGGAATGTGCTGGTAAGAGAGCTTGAGAATACCTGTAGGTCTGATCTTTTCTCGTTACTCAAATGATGACGAAAGATAACTAAGAATGTATCGTTAATGTCCAAACTTCACGAAAATAAGGAATTTACAAATTCACTCACTTACTCACTCACTCACTCACGATCACTCAATCAATCACTTAATCATGATCACCCACTCACTCACTCATGATCACTCAATCAATCACTTAATCACTCACTCACTTAACCACCCATTCACTCAATCATTCACTCATGTTCACTCACTCACTCACTCACTCACTCACTCATGATCACTTACTCACTTAATCACTTACTCATGATCACTTACTCACTTATTCATTCACTCACTCATGATCACTCACTCAATCAATCACTTACTCACTTAACCACCCATTCACTCAATCATTCACTCATGTTCACTCACTCACTCAAACACTTACTCACTCACTCACTCACTCATGATCACTCACTCACGTAATCACTTACTCATGATCACTCACACACTTATTCATTCACTCACTCATGATAACTCACTCAATCACTTACTCACTCAATCAATCACTTAACCACTCATTCACTCAATCATTCACTAATGTTCACTCACTCACTCAATCACTTACTCACTCACTCACTCATGATCACTCACTCACCTAATCACTTACTCATGATCACTCACTTACACACTTATTCATTCACTCACTCATGATCACTCACTCAATCACTTACTCACTCAATCAATCACTTAACCACTCATTCACTCAATCATTCACTAATGATCACTCATTCACTCACTCACTCGTTCACTCATGATCACTCACTTACTCAATCACTTAACCACTCACTCACTCAATCATTCACTAATGATCACTCACTTACTCACTCACTCACTCAATCAATCACTCACTCAATCAATCACGGCCCATGACCACAGTGGCCGTAGGGTCTCTACGACATCCATCAATGAGGTTTCATCTCTGGCATATTATCCGCAATACGAACAACACACGCATGTGGACTTAAAAGCATAGATCTCTTATTATGTCGAAAGAGACAGACTTTTTGAAAGAGTGCCCGTAATCAAACCAACGGTTAAAAACGCCACAAAACATTCTCCTCCTACTAAGATCATCGAATCCATCTATTGAAAAATACATGGGGCATTATAATATTTCATTTTCAACTGTCTGCAAAGAAGAAGTCAAACCCCGTAATAGTAACGTAGATCTAGTACACTATTCCGTACCGTATGTACATTCATCCACTTAATATTTGTTTATTAGAATTTAGATTATCTATTTAGACCACATCCATCCATTTATTGTATCTAGTCTTCGATCGCATGCAATAAGCCCCATGGGCATGAATTTGCAATAAAATATTTCTAATTACAAAGCAATGGCCAACAATCATTCAAAATGGACAAATTGCATCGAAAATCATTTATCTGTAATTTCTCATTTGTCTTCTCAGACCCTTTATCACCAGACTCCGTTGGCCAGGACTGCCATAGAGACTACACCTGTGCAAATTCTTTCCAATCACGACTTTGCTACTGTGATAAAGACTGCAGCTTTTTCGGTGACTGCTGCCAAGACTTTGAGTAAGTAAACCTCTTCTAGCCTGGTAAAATCACACTGCTAGCATCGTCGATGTAGGTTAAACATCCAGGTAATAAGATATGCCAAAAAGTAGTTACTCAAGCAACGGGATATGGTTAGCTGACCGTTTGCAAAACCATATCGAGTTGCTTGACTAACTACTTTTTGGCACACTACTAGCAGCCTCATTGGCTTTGGTGTTATGCTGGCCAACAACTGTTTAACCAACTAGTTCAGTTAAAAGCTAGGAGGAGTTTCATTCATCTTTATTGAGACAAACATACAGGGATATGATTACTGATTGTAGACATCGAAGACAACCCTTTTTTGGGCACCCAGGGGCGTTAGGTAACAAGTAGGGATGGGTACGGGCGCAGAAAATTCAGATCAAGGTTCGGTTCAGGTCCAGAGGATCAGGTCCAGGTCCGGACCAGAACCTGCCCTGATTCAGTATGTGAAAACATGGGAATGGACGATACTCAAAACAGTGGTCCATTTCTCCACAAGGTATTCTATTTTGTGGAGTTTTCGACTTCCGCTCTGGACCCCTTTAAGTTTACAGCGCGACATCTTAATAAGAGGCATTGTGGCTCATTAAAACTTTATTGCACCCGCCACAGAGAAGGCAGTGAATCCCAGACAACGTCTGACCATCACCATCTAAAGTGGGACTGTGTGTCTGGCTTTTCTCATCGCTCCGCTGAAAGGAAAGAGTCCTATTGGATGGTTGCTGACTGTCCTGATGAATGGACAGATGACGTCACAAGGGATAAGTGTTTAAAACAAGTGGACCCCTTTAACCCAAGTGAGCTATTCCATAGAATGCCTGTGGAAGACGCTTCGAAAATCCCCTACAGAAACATATTCTGTGCAATTTGTAACAATGTGTCTTTAACAGAGACAATTACTTGGGAGTCGAAAGTTGAATGTACAGGGATGCTTGACTTGTCTCCTCAAAACCCTAGAGGTTCCCAAGAATATAACAGCATCATTGAAAGTAGTGAGAAATATTGCTTTGGAACGAAAACTATAGCGTTTGTCCCTTTAGACACTAGGCATGCTAGACGATGTTTCCATGTTGATATTTCAAAAGAGAGTTGTGATATCTCCTCATGTAAGTCCTACAGTTACCCAATAGGCATTGGGTATAAGATTTACAAAAACGTTCACTGTGCTCTTTGTGAAGGATTGCCTCTTCCGGCAACCGCAAACCTTAGGTGTGGTTCAGTTGTGGATAGAATATTTCGACATAATTGCGTTCTATTGAACAACTGTCCCTCAAGATTCTCATTAACTAATCTCTTCAACTTTGATTCCTATGGGAGTGGTGGAAACAGTCCCAATCAGTGTCCTTCCGACACTTTATACGATCCTTTTGCCGACACATGCCGGTTATTCTCGTCCTCTCGTAGAACTCACGGCTCATTGAACAATACCACCCCCTTACAAAATTGCAGCGAACCCGCTCTGACGTTCACAGCGGAAGAGTTCCGTGTCCTTCCCAACGGTAGCGTCCACCTGTTGGGTTCTAACGTGTCCTGTCCAGCTGAGCAGGTGGCCATTCTGAACACAACAGCATCGATCTGCGGGGAGTGCATTCTTCAGTACTTCTCAAACTACACACAGATAACTAACCCTTGGGGCGCTACCCAGGGCTGGTTAACGCTGGGTCTTGTGATAGCGTCCGCTGTAGCAGTGTTTGGTTACGTGGTCCACAATATCAGGTCTGGCCAGTGGGAGAAAGTCCCAGAAAAGCTGAAGGTTCAGGTGTTGGTATGCATGGCGTTTGCTGAAGTCTTGTTTATGGTACGTGTGAGGGTCCCCCTCGGATCGGCTTGTGCAGCGTTCGCGGTACTTCTTCACTACTTTTTGCTGACGGCCTTCACATCCATGAACGCACTTGCCATGGACCTCTTTTTAACGTTTCGTGATGCTTTAGAAAGAGCGAAGCTGTACCAGTACCTGTTGTACACATGGCTGATGCCGGTCCCTATAGTTATAGTGACTGTGATTGTAGAGTTCGGCAGTTCGGTCAGTGTGGGGTACGGAGAGAACTGTTGGATCGGCAATCCGGTAGCCAACCTGCTGGCTTTTGGAGTCCCTGTCTTCAGCGCCATTCTGGTCAATGCTGTCTTGGCCACTTTTGTCTTGCTGGCCATACGGAAGTCATTTGCGATAGCCGACAAAGCAAAGTCACGTTCAAACAGCAGCAAGGCTTGGGTTTACTTGCGTATCTGCTTCTTGACGGGTTTCACCTGGCTTCTCGGCTTCATCTATCCTTACGTCAACAGCCGAGCTGTCGAGTACATCTTCATTGTGCTGAATGCTTCTCAGGGCCTTCTACTGGCCCTGATACTGACAATAACATCGAAGGTGGTGAAGAATTGGAAGGTGGCGATCAGGGAATGCTTTGGTCTGGCTGAACCTAACAAAGACAATAGAGCAACCACCGCTGCCATGACGCAGAGGACCACCGCAACGGCGTGTGAGACCAGCTCTTCTGCAGACATACCTCTGACAACTTTCACTGATGTGGAGGAGAACAGAGCACGCATTCAGCTAGATAGTCCAAGTAGGGCCAGTGGATGTACTGCCACTGTTAGCAATCAGAAGACCACAGTGTGTGCTACAGAAATGCACAAGACAACTTTGGCTGATGTCGAGAAAACTGCACGCTCTCATCTGGACAAGCCTCAACAGGACAACGGAGCAACCGCCGCTGCAAGCACCAAGCTTGCCTCCACAGGGGGAACTGACGCAGTTGCAAGCGGAAGTGACGTAGTGGCAGGCGGAAGTAACGTAGTGGCAGGTGGAAGTGACGTAGTGGCAGGTGGAAGTGACGTAGTGGCAGGTGGAAGTGACGTAGTGGCAGGCGAAAATGACGTAGTGGCAGGTGGAAGTGACGTGGTGGCAGGGGAAACTGACGTGGTGGCAGGGGAAACTGACGTAGTGGCAGGCGGAAGTGACGTAATGGCAGGCGGAAGTGACGTAGTGGCAGGCGGAAGTGACGTAGTGGCAGGCGGAAGTGACGTGGTGGCAGGGAATATGACGTAGTGGCAGGCGGAAGTGACGTAATGGCAGGCGGAAGTGACGTAGTGGCAGGCGGAACTGACGTGGTGGCAGGCGGAACTGACGTAGTGGCAGGCGGAATCGACGTAGTGGCAGGCGGAATTGACGTAGTGGTAGGCGAAACTGACGTAGTGCGTTTGGTTACCGCTCCCGATATAGATGAAAAAGAGACTAGTTTCTAGTTTAAGCCGTTGACTTACTGACTTGACTTTAATATGTCAGGTATCGCTCCTCCCCTGCCGCCCGAACCACTGCAGCAGCCCAGAAGACCCTGTCCAGCATCGCCTTTCCCCTGCTGTCTGCCTGTAGTTCTGAGCCGTTAGAGACAGCATTGACAGCAACAAAAGCTTAAAGATTCCTTGTACACCTTCCTATTTCAAAGAGAATCACTCAAAATCTAATCAGTCTCAATGATTTATAACGTAATTAAAATCAAGCTCAAATCTAGCCACAAGCATTACATACTTTAATTATAAGGAGACAGAGAGAGCTTTAATGCGCGATATTTTAGCAGGTTCAAAGTACGGCATCGTGTACATACATGACAGTTAAATTATTGCAATCTCAAATAAATTATGTACTTCATGCATAACAGTAATTATGCACACTGATAGTCCAGAACATTATGTTTTGAAGTAAAGTATATACATGCTATGCCAGCTGTAATCTCTGTTGTACAGAGTTTAATATGGATTATGTTACATACTACTAGAGATATGAAAAGCTCATGATAGTTTTTGTTTGTGCAATATTGTAACAATTTTGTCTGTCTTATCATACATTGGGCAATCTATTAAGAGGATGGAATTTGTTTTGAATATAATTATGACACCCTTGCAATGTTTTACCAGTTTGATAAATAACTCGATAAAAAAGTTATCGGCTCTTGCAAAAGAAAAAAAAATGTTATCAAAAATGCCACAGAGTCAAAGGATAAGATATGTAAATAGATAGATAGGGCATCATTGAAATAATCAGACGTCTGATATTGTAAGAATGAGAAATAGACTTTTATTGCGAATTCTTCATTGTTCACGGTGTAGTAATTGGTGCATAAAGATTTTAGGATAATGTTTCAACTGTTTTTGTACCATAATGACTTTGACAAGAGGTCCAATATTTGCAAGATAAGAATAATAGTTAAATAGAGATTGTGTAACTATAGTAAACAAGATGCAGTGGAAATTAATATAATTTTATTTGCAAATTTGCCAGGCCATTTGAAACAGTTACCAAAATGTGCCTGAGATTTCACTATTCAGAAAGCCTGAACACCATATTCCTGACTACAGGATTTATTTAATGCTGTGATGTGAGCATTCTTTATTGACCCATGATATCAACATTATCTAATTAGTACCATCAACCGAGTTTATTACTTTTGCAGTGCAACAAATTTAACATTGAAAGGCTTTTCTCCTGATTCTCTCTCATATTAATTGTATCAACATTTTTCAATAGGCTTAAATTTGATTCAGTATCAATCTCCTACATATTGATGGCATTTTAATCTAGCTTTCAAAATCGCATATTTCGTAGCATATCATCATTGATCTGTGTGTAATATTACTTGCATTATTGAGATACTTATTGCTAGTAGTGACACATATAATAAAGACAGTAGATGGAATTAGGATAGGCTATCTTAAGGGGAAACGATCTGTATCAAAAGCCATTAAAGTGTCAGTTGCATGTAAAATTTGTATTGCATATTGTATTGAGTTCGTTTGTATTGCATACCCGGTAAACCACCTCGTAGCGTTACACACCAAATATGTACTGAAGAGTACAAGATGCATCATACTAACAGATTTACTTGATCCACTCACCCCGTGTAGGACATCTAGTGTTTTCAATGAGTGCGGTGGGTTCTTTTAAGTCACTGAGGTGTGGTTATCCTTAAACATGGGACCTCCGTTTGTATTAGGTTCCTATCCATTTGACGGCAATAACCGAAGATAGATACCCGTTATCACGAGTGTGTGAAGTGAGAAACTTTGTATGAAGTGTCTTTCTCAAGGACACAACGTCGGATCAAATCCGGATTCGATACCAGTACCCCAGGGTTCTGAACCACACACGCTACCTTTACGCAACGCAACGTTAACACCATACAACTAAAGCTAAGGGCACAACCCGCCGTACGTGCAGTTTGTTCGTACGTGTTTTTGGGAGGCCACGTCCGCCACATATTTCTGAAAACTTTCAGGCTGTACAGGGCAGGCGCGTCGTACGTACTGGCACGTACGGGGGTCGAATCTGCAGCCTGATGGCACACAACGTTTTGCCTGTACGTAAAGTTCTACGGCGTGCCCGCGTGCTCCAAAATCCGTCGGATTCCCTACGAGTTCGTACGGAGGTGGTACTTACCACTTACGGATCCCAAAGATTGCCCACGTTTTGGCACGCAGACAGCACTTATTTGCACGTACGGTGGGTTGTGCCCTTAGCTTTACTCAAAGCTCTATTCTAGACAGGCGAAGTTCAACTCGCGGAGAAATTATTTCAAATGGAATAAGTGACCGCTGGTAACATACTCTGTGACTTAATTATGGTTTATGTCGGTTGTGATGTTTTCTGTGGGGTATGACTCGGTGTTTATATCGCATAAAGAACACATCACATCAGCTTATGCCAAAAACTTACTTAAAAACTAACATACCTATCACTGCCAAATTCAAAACACAGCGAAATCAGCGTCTCAATCGAACGACACCAAATGGAAACAACAACACAGCTTCACAATGGATACTTGAGACAGACACCACTTTAAAAAGTGGGTCAATGACAGCTGTGGACATAACATAACCCAATATCTGCTTGGAGATAAGTAATTGTCAAACCCAATCGTATATAGGCCAGCTGTTCCACAATACCAGGGAAATAGGGGTGATTTATCAAATTATTACATCGATAATGAAAACGGCTACCCCCCCCCCCCAAAAAAGATCCCAAGGATCAAACTTGTTCTAACAATAAAATGCATATGACTATCAACCGCGCAAAATGTTAACAGTATGCTATGTCAAACCAACCTCAATACTGGAAACGCAAAGCCAGAACGGGATGGCATATTCCGACGAGGACAACATCTGCTTGACGGTATCAAATTACCACAAGACCTGAACCATTATACCGGACGGCGTAGGGGTGAAAGCTGAAATTATTACATCCATAATAAAAACAGCTACGGCGAAATAAAAATAACGTGTATCATTTCCCAACGGAGTACACCCGACATGCAAATCCACATGCGATTGCGGCATACGGAACATAGAGATATTGGTGCGAACACCCAACGCACAAAGTGATTACAATACTCTGTTGCTGGAGGTTACCCTCCAGTCACAAAGTAATAAAGACAATGAGTCAACTGTTACATTACCATAACCAGTTGCTATTCGCATCAACTGTTCAGATAAGGGATTACCTAACACATCCACATGATAGATATGTAATAAATCCGATTACATACTAACGAAACTTCCGCGTAACGCAAGGCCCACCACATAACATCTAACAGCACAAACGAAATATAACACACTGTGTCCCCAAACGCACAAGTACATACATGCAATTTATCATCACAATCAAAATTGTCCGGCTTCCCCAAACAGATGTTCTAAAATGTCGGGATGGGCAAACAGCTGCTTTAAGGTGCCAACTGTTACAAATATTTCAAACAGTTGCCATCAACATCAGGACATCAACTGTTCAGATAATTACCAAACACATCCAGATAATAGATATACAATATAACCAAGTACATACTAACACAACTTCAATGCAATGCAAGGCAGAACACAACATCTAATCACTTTCAGCTTTCACACTAAGTATGAAACCAATCCATCCAGCCGTTCTTGAGTTATCTTGTACACAAACATACAAATACAACTGAAAATATTCAAATTGACCGGAATGGACAAACAGCTGCTCTAAGGAGTCAACTGTTACAGATATCCTAAGCAGACATAAATAAAACTAATTAACATATCTAAAAAGCTCGGGGTTCCCCAAACAGCTGTCATACAAATCACCTCACCATCTGCTTGGAGATAAGCTCATTAACAAACGCTTAAAGCACGATGCCTGTTCCAATATATCGCAGACATAGGGGTGATTCTGATATTATTAATACATTGATTA
Organism: Branchiostoma floridae x Branchiostoma belcheri; assembly: GCA_019207045.1. Taxonomy (NCBI): domain Eukaryota; kingdom Metazoa; phylum Chordata; class Leptocardii; order Amphioxiformes; family Branchiostomatidae; genus Branchiostoma; species Branchiostoma floridae x Branchiostoma belcheri. The sequence continues at coordinate 21,268,632 of CM033028.1, read as the reverse complement.
TAACGACAGATACGGCACCCAAAATCTCGTCAATTCGAGCTTTTATCACACCCCACCAACACAACAAGTATGAAACCAATCCATTCAGCCGTTCTTGAGTAATCTTGTACACAGACCCAAACAGCTGTCATACAAATCACCTCATTATCTGCTTGGAGCTAAGCCCATTAACAAACACTTAAAGCACGATGCCTGTTCCAATATATCGCAGATATAGGGGTGATTTCTGATATCATTACATCGATTATAACGACAGATACGGCGCCCAAAATCTCATCGATTCGAGCTTTCATCACACCCCACCAGCACAACAAGTATGAAACCAATCCATTCAGCCGTTCTTGAGTAATCTTGTACACAGACCCAAACAGCTGTCATACAAATCACCTCATTATCTGCTTGGAGCTAAGCCCATTAACAAACGCTTAAAGCACGATGCCTGTTCCAATATATCGCAGATATAGGGGTGATTTTCTGATATCATTACATCGATTATAACGACAGATACGGCACCCAAAATCTCATCGATTCGAGCTTTCATCACACCTCACCAACACAACATGTATGAAACCAATCCATCCAGCCGTTCTTGAGTAATCTTGTACACAGACAGATACACATAACAGAAAATATAACCTCCATGACATTTCATGGAGGTAATGAGTTATACCAAGCTAATAGAATAGTCCACATCTTCTCACTTCTTTATCTTAGCTATTAATGTTGCCTTTTTGTAGTATCACGTTGCTATTAAGCACTGATCCATACTTCCATCCCCAAGTATGCACGCCATTTACGTAACAGACATCCCATGCTCTTAAACGTGATACGAGTGGGCTCTCAGCTACACCTGTGGCCACCTTAAGAGCGTGGGAGATAATCGTTCTTTGATTGCCTGCCGCTTCGTACTTACGCATTTGTCCAACAGGGCTATTAGTGAGGGCGATTACTTTGTAGAAAATGAATACAGCATCGCACACGCTCTTTCAAGTCTATAACTCCGTGAGCTGAGAGTAAAGAATTGACGTGGGATGTTGCGTAATCGTGTAACTGCAGATTTGGATCGAGGATGAAGGAAGTTGATACAACTGAAAGCGTTGCACAACTGAAGTGGGTATATCATTGGACTGCACCAAATTGCACCTAAGTTCGCAAAATGTGGCGCAAACTATACTCAACAAGGTTTGGCTCCGGCAGTTTCTTTGCGTGCTTTTCATCGGGATTGAACCAATGTACAAATATCAATTATTTCGCGCCTACATTTATGTTGCCACGTTTGTAAAAAAAACAACATGCATTTTCAATTTTTTTTTCAAACATTTTTTTTTAATTTAACAAAATCGCCATTCAGGCGATCGATAGCCTGACTAAAATCAAGCCCCTAGCGGCCGGCCCGACAATTGCCGCCACCCGTAGGATCTCGGGGGGAGGGGGTCATTAAGCCCAGCCGGCGAGAGAGCTTGTGTAAACACAGGCTAGGCGATCGATTGGTGACAAAATTTGCGACGAGTTGACGATTTTTAGCGAATGTATTTCGCAAACAGTTACCCTTTATGCAACTGCACTGGGCACTCATCTTAACACGTTTAGCTGACTCAGTTTCAATCGATCCACCGTTATCAACCATTTATAAGCTATAAACTACGCGATCAACGCCGATAGTTCAAGTGCAACGTTCTCAACGTGAGTCGAATGCTTATGAAATCCGATACATCGTTCATACGGCCCGGGAGACAACGGCTAGCTCCCGTACACTCACCATGAAAAACACCTTGTCGACTCGAATTTGTTCAGTTGCCGTCTTCTGTCTGACACAGCAGTTGAAGAACGCGTCTGGCTGAAAGTTGTAGACATAATTGGATCTTGTGAGAAGAACTAAGCGTGAAAGGTAAGAGGTAGCTGTCATGTTTTTAACGTAGAGCCGCACGTAACCGGATTCACAACACCAATCTTGTTATAGAACTGTCTAGATTGATATGGACGCTATGCGTGCTCACAGGCGAGAGTTTTCAAGTCCCCATCCATCTAAGTCTATAGGTAGTTTCGAACCATCGATTCATTTCTGACGAAGTCAATGTTGCAGCTCGGAGTATTACGGGCGGATACGTATGCTACTGGCAGTTCCTTAGTTATCTTGACAGCAATTTGTACTTGTCACACGCGGTTGCGTGATAAATTGTCTAGTTCTAAGTCAACCTCAGTAAAAGTGATTCGAAGTGGACCTCAGTATAAGATAAAGGTAAACTTAAAGCCAAGGGCACAACCCGCCGTACGTGCAAATACGTGCTGTCTACGTGCCAAAACTTGGGCAATCTTTTGGGATCCGTAAGTGGTATTAAAGTACCGCCTCCGTACGAACTCGTAGGGAATTGATGACGGATTTTGGAGCACGCAGACACGCCGTAGAACTTTACGAGCAGGCAAAACTTTGTGTGCCATCGGGCTGCGGATTCGCCCCCCCCCCCGTACGTGCCAGTACGGGCGACGCGCCTGCCCTGTACAGCCTGATGGTTTTCATAAGTACGTGGTGGACGTGGCCTCCCAAAAAACGTGCGGACAAATTGCACGTGCGGCGGGTTGTGCCCTTAGCTTTAAGGTGGAGCACCAGTGCGGCACTGCGGGTTTCGTAGATGACTCAACGAATTTTCTTCCATTTTGTGTATTTTGTTGTCTTCTAAGTCATAGTTTTACGTATTCCGTAATGTCTAAATTATCATAAATCGCGAAAATAACAAAGCAGTGCCGCAGTGAACGAACCCCACAGTGCCGCACCGGTGCCCCAAGTGCAGTGAGAGTCCACCTTTAGGTAGTTCCAAAGCCCTTTTGAGGCAGTGGGTTGTATCCACTGTGTCTAGGGCACAGAATTTGAAGGAAGAGCCCAACCTCTCCTTCCACTACCTTTTACCTCCCCAACCGAAGTCAGATACTCATTTTTACAGCAGGGTACAGTAAAGCTAAGGGCACAACCCGTCGTATGTTCGATTTGTCCGTACGTTTTTTTTGGGAGGTCACGTCCGCCACGTATTTCTGAAAGCATTTAGGCTGTACGGGGCAGGCGCGTCCCCCGTACTGGCACGTACGGGGGGCGAATCCGCAGCCCGATGGCAGAGAAAGTTTTGCCTGCACGTAAAGTTCTACGGCGTGTCTGCGTGCTCCAAAATCCGTCGGATTCCCTACGAGTTCGTACGAGGCAGTACTTACCACTGACGGATCCCAAAATATTGCCCACGTTTTGGCACGTAGACAGAACGTATTTCCACGTACGGAGGGTTGTGCCATTAGCTTATGGACAGCCGTGTAAAGTGTCTTTCCCAAAGGCACAACATCAGTAACTTGCCAGGATTAGGTCGAGCCGCTAGTGTGTATTTTACCGTATACTGTGAAGTAATATGGATTTTTTACTTCCTAACTTTTAATCTATATATCGGAAAATGACATCCAATTCTACAGTCTATTATCATTTAAGCTTGTTTTAGAGCTATAGAACTTGTGCCGCCTGAGTTGAGTTCATTGCCATTAGTTCTAATCAAAAAGAAGACCTTTGAATCCTACTGAAAAAGTACATCAAACAACAGAAGTTTTCTTTTAAAGTTTTATGTTTCTTTTAAGTGAACCAACCGTCCGACTACTTATCAATCAAATGGCGAAGCAACCCGACCGAATCCTAA